>JASXSY010002076.1:0-149778 GCA_034509805.1 Sipha maydis
ATGAAAAAGTCGAAATAAATGAAATTATTTTAGTAAGTTATTTTGACGATCCTATAGTCACAACTGCCTTTCAGAGTTCAAACCTGGACCGCGGTCCGTTAGTTGCACCAACCCTTCCTATATAGATGCAGTAGAGAAAATAAACTAATATATAAAATTGGACAAAAACTGAGCATACACATAAAGTGAGGTACAGATATGGACTGATAAATCACCGTTTTTCATCATGGAATTACGAAAATAATAAATGTCGATAGCAAATATTCAATTTTTATTCATCATAGAAATTATATTAAATACCTATTCATTTTTGTAAATAGTGTCAATAATGTTTGTATATTTTGTGTCATTTAATATTATTCCCACTGAACATTTTATGTTGCCTAACATCTTTGAGATGTATGTTTTGTGTTCAATATGAAACATCATAATGCGATGTTACTGAGTGGTTTCAATTTCGTTTTATTTATTACAACTAGTTATATATATATATAATTTATAATCAAAACGCAATATAATTACAACCCTGTAATGTTTGAAAGTGTCGTTTTCAGATAATGGTAGTAATCAGTAATTACGTGATTATAGTACTATACATAAATATATACAAATAACAAGTTATTTACAAACTGATTTCCAGATTTACAATTTATAAATTATATATTTAATTGATAGCTGATAACTAGTTGGTTTTACCATGCGTGTTATTTTAGTAAATTGTTATTAAAATGTATCATTTGCTCAATACTCATTTTACTTATTGTCACGC
This sequence comes from Sipha maydis, assembly GCA_034509805.1. Lineage (NCBI taxonomy): Eukaryota > Metazoa > Arthropoda > Insecta > Hemiptera > Aphididae > Sipha > Sipha maydis. The sequence goes on from JASXSY010002076.1 coordinate 770, forward strand.
AAGCACACAACACAATGTGTCATTAGTGATTTGTGATTTCAAATGTCATTGGTATTTTGTTGATATTTATCATAATCATGTATTACAGGTTAATCAATCAGTATTAGAAAAATAATATGCATATTGCGTCAAAATTAATTTTTTATATTTTATAATATATATTTTTGCAATATTAGTCAAATTGTAAATTATTTTAATTGTTTTTAAAAATCATAGCAAATAATTGAATAAACATAAATAAATAGCATAATATAAAAAAGTAAATTAATCATCATTTTATATATTCTTGATTTTATTATTCAAATACATTAATTTTACTACCATTATATGAATATGATAGGTAGGTAGGTAGGAATAAACGTAGGTATTCTAATTGATAGATTGCTTGTAGGTACTAAGTTCAAATCATTCGTGCGATCAGAAAGTTTTTTTTGCATTTTTTCATCGGCCGTGCAATTTAGTGTTACAATTGGATGTTGATAGGATGTATTAAAAGAACAGTTAAAAGGCGTTTCATAGAAGACATCATTTCGGCGCAATTACAGTTCTCGGGATGTTTTTCATACATACATGGAACGCAATCTGTAATGTTCCGTGTTTCAGAAAAACATCCTAGAAACGTTGGTGGGACAAAATATTGTACAGTGGGTTACTGCTATTGTACTTACCTGGTGACACACCGGCTGAGAAACACTGGGATAAGTCTTTGTCTGTTGATTGGACATTTTTGGTTCTTGTAATTAGCTTTTATATAATGGCCATAGTCGTAATATATATTTTTTTTCATTCAAAATTAAAATGTATTAATGTATGAATGTATATAATTTCATGAAGTGCGTCCTTAAGAATATTGTTAAACGAGTATATCATTTAACTTATAAGATGTGCCTCAAGTGCTATATTTAAATTCAAATTAATTTTGAAGTACATTTTCTTTTCATGGCTGTTGAATATATATCCAGCTGTAGACGATGATCAAAACTTTTCTGTAATAATTACTTGGTATACTCATCGTTCGAAAAAAATCATTCTGTTTGTGATATACGAAACCTATAATTACTGTACTATACAGACGAAAGATTTGTTGCATTCGAAGTATCGTCGATCAGATAAATATATGCTATTCGAAATTGATTTTTAAAATTGGATTTAAAAGTACCGAGAAAAATAATTTAGTAGAATATTGTTTGAATATTTGGACCAATCGTATCCGACCGACCGTCAACGGTTTTTATCAATCATTCGTTCGTTTTCTTTCATTGTGTTGTGTGTGTTTGTGTATATGAGTGCGCACGTCCATGCGTACGCGTGCATGTGTAGGTACTCAATATGTTATAATACAGAATCTATCTGAATAGGATATCCTGCAATACGAGATATAATAATTGAATGCAACGATAGTAATGTACATATATGATATGTATAATGGTATTGTGACTCCTACTTATTTTCAATTTATATAATATTCTTTTACTGAAAAATTACAATTTGTAATTTATTTTAGTATTTCATTCCCTTATTCGATACTGATTTTTTTACTAACAATATATTATGATTTCGCAACTTTTATTTTTATTGACTTTTTTCCATGTCATTTACTCAAAACATTTTTGTAGCACACATATAAACATTGAGGTTTAATAAAAAAAAGGAATATTTTAAACTTTAGTATTTTATGTGTCATACATGTTAGTACATGAATGACAATTTTTCAAAATTCCCATTATTTATGCATGACCTACTTCTGATCTTATATAAAACTTAGAATCCTAAACAGTTTCACCATCCGACAGTTTGATTATAAAAATAAAACCCTTATAAATCAATACATTCTTTGAATAGGTTGAAATCGAAAATGTGCTCAAAAGTTTTAGTAAATCATCATTCTTCTCACCTAGTTATTTAATATACATCGTCAAAGCAATTTAATGCATTTTATAAAAGTTTATTTCTTTTTTGAAAATGATTATAAAAATAAAAATATTTTTCTAACATTTAGTAATATGTTTCACTAGGTATGTATACTGTGGGTTCTAGTGGTATCTACCGACAAACAATTGAAATTTTGGAATAAATTGTTTAGTAATTTGTAATTTAGTCGTTTTTATTGTATTACGCGTCACAGTTTTCGTTTTGCATTTTTCGAACTCGGGTTTCAAATTAATTCAATATCGATTTAATCTTAGGTCAAAATCCAATTTCAAAAAGTTTAAATAAATGTAAAATACCTTTTATGATTGTAATTAATAATAAAAAATGAAACATTCTATGACTTCAGTACTCAACAAACGAAAGTCTTAAAATCACGAAAGTTGTCTACTAGAGTACAAAAGTTTAGTATTGGAATAACAAAGCTGTGAGTGGACGTGAAAAAGAAGCGTTGAATCATCTCTCTTTCTACCTATTAATCCAGTTATAAAGCAGTACATTAAAACTATTAGTTTACCGTTGTATTTATAGCGTCTACGGTATATCAGGAGTAGAACTTTTAAACAAAATGTGAAACGTGAGCAGTGCAAAGCACTGAACGCACACGGAATTCCGTTATAGGTTTCAATTCTAAGTTTCGACACCTCACTCGCGAATCTCGGTTCTAAAGCAATTGAAATTGTTGTGTGCTAACTGCAGGCGTTTTTGACGTGTTTCGTTTAGCCATTATTTTTTTTTTTCCTTTCAAACAACGAGTTTATTGAATATAAATAGCCAATTATGCAAAATGTTTTCCGATAAATAAGATGAAACATAGTGCGTGGTGAGAGCGGCACCATCGATATCGCACAAAAAAGGCTTTCGGCGGATCTCGGTGTTGTACATTTCCGAAAAAGCAAAACGCTTAATTTAGGAGATCGAAATTGTTTGATTAGTTTTTAACACTGGTAACATTAACGATATATATATCGCTTTTTCGTGTTTTAAACTTCAAATTTTCGAATTAATCTCTTGGATATGATGTAAGTACACGAAAAAGATAAAAGTTTTGATCGATTAGCTTCGTGTTGACATTTTCCATTAAATTATAACTATATTGTCTAGATGAGTTAAAGAAAGAAAGAAAGCAAATAAACTTTATAAAAATATTAAGTTAGGATTTATATATATATATATGGATAAAAATGTTTACTTTAATTTTCTAAGGACATGTACAACTTATTGTACTTTGTGTTACAGATTTTTATTTTTTTATTCCATCTGTTTAAAACATTATAAAATCGATTAGTTGATTTGGTTATTTTCTAGAATTGAACGTCAATAAGCCACGACACCATAGACTATATGAATATTTTAATCTATGACGACACTGGTTGTATAAATTAACTACAGTATTATAAAATGTGTTAATTTGAAAAATTGTAATGCTACACTTGATATTTCTTTATTAATTTTTTTATTTACGAGTATTTTATATTCAAATGTACTTACTTTTCACGTCTTAATTGCTAACAAACATAACGCAGCTCGATGACCAGGTTTCCAATTCAAAAGTGTTTATTGTGAAGTTTTATTAATTTATTATTTGCTAAACAATTTTTTTTAATATTTAATCAAACAATAACACAGTAGAATACAGTGTATTTGAGATAAATGATCATAATACGAATAATCATATTCAACAGTCCTTTTCCAGATGATTTGATGACGAAAAAAGCTCATACGTACTCACAATGTAATATGCTATACGCATTTGACGTACACAATGCCTTAATATATTACTACGTAATTTCTCAGCGGGCAAACGACGAAACAGAAACCAGGCGGTTGACATGCTGACATGTTAGATACAATATATATCCGGCTGTATATAATATTATACCGTGTACTGTAGTGCGTTGATTGTTCTCTGCGCTTATGTAATCCGTTGAAATGTCAATCAGAGTTTCACCGCCATTTAAATTCCGATTCAGTAATAATCGTAATATTATAACAACTCACGAGTACCAAAAACGCAATATTATTTTATACATCATATATCATTGTAACTGGAATAACTCCAGTGATTCAAGAATTACGTAAAATAATATGCCTAAAATTACGAAATATTGAGATGCATTGTTCGTCCCATAGCCGTACTACTCGAGAGATCAAAATTAAAAAAATTAAAAACAAGTCAAATCATTGATCAGGTATATGCTGAATTTTGAACTTTGAAATTTTTATAATGATAAATCATCAAATCATCGATTTCGGATTATGAGTGAAGTAAAAATGTATTATTTGTATAATCATTTTTTATTATGTTTTGTTTGTACTTTTTTGAGCAGTGACTGCATTGCGACAAAAGTCTGTTATAGAATCTTATTAGATCAGTGATTGAACATAAAGAGATTGCATATTTATATATATATATATATAACTTTAAAAGTAATAATATCTTGTGATGTTCTAAACAGTTTTTACTGTAGGTATAAAAGAAAAATTGAAAAGAAAAACATGAAAACAATGTTGAACTTTTCTCGAAATGACCTTTATATTTTATAGATAAAATCAGTTAATACGTTTTTCAGGTAATTTGAAGATCTAATGTCACACTAATTACAATCTCTTTTAATTAGTTCGAAAAATTCGATACGACAAACTTCTGTGCATTAGGTGTTTTAAATTTCTGATCGTATTATTATATTACAAATGTCAATGATTTAATTTAATGTTTTATACTAAACGTATATTAATTTTTTTTTTTGTTTTAAATAAATCTTACATGGATAAATTATTTTGAACTAATTAATAAAAATTACGTAGTGTCTTATGTTGTTCAAATTAAACAGAATTTGTTTGAATCTATTTACTTAGGATGTTTCAGTTATTAAATCCTATTGGCGAATGTCCTATGCATTATTTGTATCATAATTAAAGATCAAAGGATTAGTACCTAGTGTCTTGTTTATTTTTTATTAGTTTTAATGACATGTGTATCAGGACAAATGATCAGGACCTGCAAATACTGAAATCGGTGCAATATTTCTAAGTGCGTCCTTGTAAATTATGAATACCAGCTATATGTAAAAATAATTATAAAAATACAATCTTGATGGTAAAATATATCTTACGTCTAAAAACAAAAGAATTATTTCAAAATATTTAAGGTGTTATCCAAATAGATATAGCAGATCACCCATTAACTTCATAGTCTACGAGTTCTTTACATTATATATTATGCTTGCTCAATCTATCTTAATAGAATACAATTTATATGAAAAAAAAAAAATATAAATATCAGCTATTGTAAATTAATAATTAATTGCCATTATAAATTATGATAAATTACGCATCAAATTTACTAATCACATACAATAAACACATACTTTTTGAGTAGTAATAAAAATAAATAATAACATAATACTTAAATATGCTCGGAGAAATTTAATTATAATTTTACTCTTTATGAAAACTGAATTGAGAAAATTTTAACTGATTTTTGTACGACAGTGTTTTTTGTGTTTTTAATAAAATGCACGAAACTTTTGGTCCAATTATACTATCCAAAAGTTTGATTGCGCAGAAAAACATCAATAAATAGTAAATTAATTTCTTATTTAATTTGTTGTTAAACGATACATTTTATGTTCAAATTTTTAGAAATTTACATAAAACAATGTAGAAATGGTAATAATTTAATATTTTTGTAACTGTAAAATAAAAAAAATCTTTATATGTGTTTTTAAAATAGTTCATTGTTTGTTTAAACTAAAGGAATAAGAATTAGAATGATTATTTTCTATACTCAATACACAATCATACATCACTCAAACTGCTCGATTTCAGATTTGGTACATAAAACATAAATTGTAAACATTGCCCGACGATAATTAAAAAAACCCAAATGTTGTAATTGTGTAAGCTAGTAACAGTAAATAGCCAAAAGGTCGTTATTTATTAAGTACAATACTTACCACTTATCATCGTCTACCTATCAAGCAATTATAATATTTTAACCATCTTACTTTAATCAAAGAGAAATGTTAAAAAATGTATTAGACACATTTAGGGTGACCATATACGTCCTCTACTTAACTGTTATATATTTCAATATTGGATCATGAAATTCAAAAATTTATTTGTATACAAGCAACAGTAAAATATCAAATTCTTTTCGATAAATTAATTTTTTAATTTTTTAAGTGTATTTTGATGATTTAATTGTTCCAATATTATGGAATTATTGATATTTTAAACTCGGTCAAAATGCCTTAAAATTATAATAATTTTAGACAACTTTAAATTTAAAAATAGGCATTTTATAGTAAAAAATGGAAACCGAACATAGATACACGCAGGGACATTATTTTTGTGGATATGAAAAAGACAAATTTTTTTTAAAAACATATCTATGATCTAGATCATATAACTGAACGTCGAACCGTGGATAATATATATCTAAATAAAATATTTATGAAAACAATTTACACTAGTTGTAACCTAAAAAAATATGAATAACATTCCGTACCCAAGAAAAAACCGGTGTCCAGCTATCGAACAAAAACATTATTTTACGTATAAAAATAAAATATCACCGACAATTCCGAGAAATATATAAACGAAGCACGTGAAGTTGTATGGATATTTGTACCAACAAATATGAAAACTTTTTTGTTATAAATGAAAAAGGAATAAATGTAATTATGTTAACAAAAAATTGAAAATTCTTGTGTTCAATGAAAAAGTTTTTATTGACGATTACATTTCAGTTAGAAATGTTTTTTTTTATCAATTTTCGTTCTTCGTGGATCCCCAACTGTTATAAAATAGATACGTCTTTGTTATATCCTTCCCTCGCCCCTCTATAATAAACTTACATTTACGTATGAATATTTATACAAAAAGTTGTGTGATGCATGTTTGACCAAAGGTTTTGTACTATATTCAAAAATTCTCACAATGGATTTTGAAATCGGAGTACACATTGCATAGACGTTCGTGAACAATATTTTTTATCTCGGTCAAGCGAGGCTTGGAAAATTGCAAACTTTATATCCGCCTAAACTTTATATTGAAAGAGACACACAACACGAGAAACATTTTCGAATAACGTTTTTGCTCTTAAATTCCTTGGACTAGATGACGTTAAAGAATCGTTTGATCTGTTAGCCGATACACCAACGATGGAATAAAAACAGAACGATTTCACGATTATACGCTAGAGACATTTACGTGCAAGGAATAATAATTATCCTTCTCGGCGCCTCGGCGCGCGTCATCCGCGGTTACAATATTAATGATAATAGCGTATACGATGTTTGTTTTCACGCGAAGTTTGATGCATATTTTCGCCGCAACCTATCTTTATGAAATTACAAATGAATATTGTCGACAAAACGTCAGAAGTCAAAGCGTTCGTGAGAAATCGTCCACAAACCTGTTGAGTTTGACGGCATACAAAGTAACGATTACTTTACTCGTGGCGCGTGAAATAGGTATGTTGATGAAATATATTGTAAAATTTGTTTATATTTTATTTAATACAATAATACGTTAAACTTACTAAAAACGCTAATTTTACGCGCGCATTGCAAGTACAGTAATGAGTTCATTACGATGTACGCGATAACACGGGAAAATTCAACCGAACAACTTTCAATAAGCGTAAGGACAAATTAGATTATTTGCGCCTAGAAGAACGCCGCTGGTCATATCGTTTAGGTTTCCGTTTGTTAGCAGCGTCGCGGTGTAAGTATAGCGAGTATTTACGGACCCGCAATTTAGCTTTTGATTATTTAAAAAATATTCCTTTGAATGTTTAGAAACATATTATGATTTGCAGAAAATACACAACCAAGTTTGAGGAAACGATAAATAATCTAAATATCACCGGAAATTATAATAAACATATTGACACTCACGAAAGATGACGATTTATTTGACGATCGTCGTTATCTCGAATTTTTTTTTTTTTTTGCAATCTCGAACCACGATGAAATTCACACGAATTGATCTGCGTTTCACTCTCGAAAAGTGACACAAACATTTTCATCACGGCAAGAACTGAAAATCGTGCATTTCGTTTAGTACAATAATTGTACAATTATTGTCGTCCGAGTTCATACCACAACGTGAAAAATGGAAAATAATAAGCAAAAATTAAATCTTCTTACGAGTTTCAGCAGATTTCGAAGACAGTGATTATTATTACATTTCATTACGGATGACTCAAATCATTTCCCATGTTTAATGGAGTTTGGTTGTCGATCATCTGTCGTTGGACGATAGTTTATTCTCACTCCTCGTGGAGAAGAACAACGATACATATACGCGTACATTTGTGCGGAAAACGAGCAGATAGCAACGTTTTATCAGGCACCATCGATAAAAACCAGGGATAGTGAAGAGGAGCCGCAAAAAGAGGAAGAAGTCATTGAAGTTTTGATATAACAAGTGAAACCGTTTGAAAACACGGATACCTATTTTATTTCTTTTTCTTTTTTTGAAATTCATACCGTTGTAGAAGATAGCAAATTTTCTGCGTTATATAATTTGAAAGCACCGTCAAACATAAAATTAATAAAAAACAATGATTTTTTACGATGGGTTCTAAAAATAAATCTAATTTATTAAATATTGCAATTTATATAGGTATGTATTTACGTTTTTATATTTCAAATATTCAAACCATGCATTTTAAATTATTCATTTTTTTTTTTAAATTTTTAATAAAACTCAATTCCTTGAATTTGTCGATAACTCGAAATTCTTTCTGTTCGTCTGGGAATTCGATATAACAAAATTCCACTGAATATATATTATAAGCTATACTATAAAATTGTTTTATAATATATTTTCCTTTAATTATTACAATAATTTTCGTAAAAGTTTTTCAATCTCATTTTAATTGCATCATCTTATCATTAATTATTGTTTAAATCATACAAGGATAACAAACTTTTAATATTCGGTGTTCGCCTATATTTCCATACAGCACGAGTGGTGGAAAAAGGAGTAGAATGTTGTTTAAACAAAATGTTTTCACATCCATATTGAACTTTTAATGGTGTTTAACTTATCTTAACTGTAACATCATAAAGGTTATAGATTAAAATAAAATTAATACGAAATTTCAATTAAAAACCGTTTTTATTACACTTGTTATTATACTAACATAGTACGTAATTGAAAATAATATTGTGTTCTTACGGTAATATTGAAAACCGCAATAGTTAATTATGAATAAAATACTATAATAATTATATTCATAATTATATTCACTACGTTATAATGTTTTCTCTTACAAATAATAGTTTATAATTTTACAAACAAACAGTTATAATATTATAATATAATATTACTTGGTATATGCGCCTAGAGTACTCACACAAATTTAGACAAATATAGATCGTCTTCAGTTTTGAGAATATACATTCGTACATAAATATATTATTACATGATTAAATTTTTATCTAAATGAAAAACAAAACCATTTTTAAATCAATAAAACCAATAACTCTTAAGAGTCTTATTATATAATGTTCAATTCCGGTTGAAATATTGCATCCATCTTGACACACGATTTTGTTTGTCTTGTATCCACTCTCACATGCATAAACATTATAGTATATACAAAAAATACCATTGTGACGTTCCAACGATGATTATTTCAACCAAATCCTGTGGCAAAGAGATTTTGGAAATCGTTTATAAAAATGTATTTTTTAAATTATTGTGTACAACGTTCGCATGCCAATTTTACGCTACGGAAAACTGATTGTTTCAAAATAATTCCTGTTCGATTTTCTTCCATTCGAGTTACAACTAAGTTAATAAGGCATCCGTTTACGGCATCAGTTATTTCCTCTGAAGGTGTACAAACAATATGAAAATCATCATGAATATTTTTACACCACAAAGATTTTAATTTAAGAAATGTATTATTGTTTTTTTTTTTTTTTTTTTTTTTTTTTTTTTATAACGAAGAAACATATTATTCAATAAATACATAATTAAAACAATAAATGCATTGAATTGAAATTCACAAATACGAGTAAACGTATTACTCCAATGAAAAAATATTTTATTACAATTAAAATAAATGTAAATATTTAATAATATTCGAAATATATTTTTACGATTGCCGTAAAACCAAAATTTTTTTCTTTTTTAAAAAAAAAGTAAAAATATAAAAAGACTTATCAAAATATATGAAATATCTCATAATATTGTGTGTATAGCGAATACTAATTATTGTGAATATAATTTTAAATGATTTATTAAAATATATTTCCGGTAGTGCTTTGAGCCCCCAAAGATTAACCACTTTGTAGGTGTAATCATTACGGAATCACTGATATTACATATATAATGTACGGTTTTGGAAGTGGGATTTTGAACTGTGTGAAATATATAGCATTCTGTGTGAATTTTATCAAAACAAGAAAACATGTATTAATTTATGTTAAATTATAGTATGTTTTCGTTAAAATTTTAAGCCACTGTGGGAGCTCAAGTTGCGCTAATTTGTGTTTAAATAATAATCATCGTAACTTGCTCTGGTTCATTAGAAATGCAGTGTTTTAAATTAGTAAAACCATGTCTGTTTAAAGATAAGTTAACTAATTTCTAATAATAATTAGAATTACCGGCAATTTCCTATACTAATCGTATGCCCATAAAAATATTATACAAACAACTTTTTCAAAAAATATTTTTATTATTTGATATTTATTGAGAATAAATAGTTGTTTAATCTAGAAGTTACGAAAGTGTTATGGGAAAATAAAATTGTATTAAACGTTACAACAATATAATATAAATTACAATTATATAGGATTTTTATATTTGAGGTATACTATTTCGATGTATCTGTGTTTGTTCTTGTTATTTACAATAAACGATGTGACCAGGGAGGCAGCAATGGGAATCCATATTTCCCTCCCTGACCACGATTCCAACATAAAAAAAAAAAAAGGCTTTTTATAACGAAGGTATATATGTTCAATGTGATAATTTTTTTCCGAATCCGACAATACATATATGTGTTTATAGTGATTTATAGCTTATTAGAAATAATATTGTACGAGTATTTTTTTTACTTTTTTTTTTATTGTATTGATGTTTAAATTATAACAAAAATCAAGTCAGTATCTAATCAATAATTAGTGTTGTGTATACTTACCTTAAATATCCTAAGCTGATTCATTGGTATTTGAACATGAAGGTCCTTCGCCATATATGTTATCTATTAAACATGGAAAATATTAACTATGTACAATGACAGCTACTATCCAGTTAAATAATAATAATTGTTTAACCGAACATCTAGTCATAGGTTACGAAACAATTATTTTTTAGTATTAAAATTACAAAAATAAAATATTTTACACGTCATGTGCCCTGCCTATATTTTATCATTTAAATAAAGTATACCTAGGTAGTTTAAGTAATTTACATATATTTGCTCTACAATTAAATAGCAATTTTTTCGATCACAAAATGTAGAAAAAAATAATAAAATAGACATGTATTATTACACGAGTGTATATACTTTAATCGGAGGCAATAATAACTACACTTTATTGACTAAAAATGGTATTTAGATAGATACTAAAGTGCGTAGATTATTGAAATCCTAAAAATGTATAATGTATAAGAAAACGGGTTCATTATATTGTTTAATTGAAATAAGCTTATTCTTGATCTGGTTATATATTCAACATTTAATAGGAATATATTTCTATGTTTCTTCCTAAATAGTTTTTGGTTTTTTTCCTCGCATTCATAAAATGTATTAAACCTTTGGAAGTTTGCAAACTATTTTACATGTATTTCATTAAATAAAATTAACTCAAAATATCTTTTAGGAGATGCCAAGATATTGACTTAGTCATTCTGTTCCATAGTATATGTACTATTTACACATAAATTTATATATAATATTGATGGATCGACTTGTTAGGAAGTTCAAACATTGTGTATATGATGTGAACTAGTAAGATATTGGTTAACTTCAAAATGTCACACAAAAAAATATATATTAAATTCGTTATACCTTTTTTAAACTGTGAAACTAATAATCTATAATATTAATTTTTAATAGGTTCATATTGGTTTATGAAAATTGTGTATGAAAATATTTAATATATTTCTATAAAGTTTTAATGATAAATTTATTTGATTTTAGTACCGATGTATATAAATATATATATAAAATCGTTTTAAGAGTATAAAATTCAAGTAACAAATTGTAATATCTTAAAGAATGTAAATTTAATGCAAACTCATCTATGGATACGTACATTATTTTTAAATGTAAATTTATAAAACATAATACAATTTTACCTTGTTTTCTATTAAATGTATTGACTGTATTTTTATTCATAGTCAGTTATAATGATTAAAATCCAGACCATTTCAGAGGTCGAATGGTAACATTGAGGAAACCTTGGTAACTCATAAGAATAACTAAACATAATATGTTGTTCGTATTATCAACACTAAGAAAACACTCGAAAAATAACTAAAATCGAGGAAAGATCAACCAGAATTTTAGATGGCCCAGACGAATGCCATGTAGATTACGAATCTAAAGCATTGATAACTGAGACAGATGAACGAATGTAGCGGAAGTCAGAAAAAAGAAAAAGCATACGAGTATTCTCACTACGCCGCTTGGGCTGTCTTGTCTAAAAGTTATATTAAATGTTTGTATTAACAACTTAAGCACTGCACATAAAATGTAAAAAAAAAAGAAAAAAGGCGCTGTTCAATAAGATAACTACAGTTGTGTATTTTATGTGAGCGGGCGTAATGTTACTTATAGAAGTAGCGTAACCGATGATCCCGGTTGTAGGTCATGTTTGCATTCAAAAACGATTTTGAGCGAAGATTGTTATAATAATTAATACATTAATACGAAATCGTATAAATTTGGTACGCTTTGTAGGTAATGTCAATAAATCTAATTGTTTATATCACCGTTCGTTATAGATGAAATGATTTTCAAAAAATGTTGAGTTTAATTGTTATCAAATTTTAAAAAAATAATATAAAATTGTAAGTCACGCACACACTTATAGATATAAATATATACATACATACATACATACATACAAACGTACATATATATATATCCTACTAGCTTATGAAAAAATATTGTTTTGTGCGTTTAAATATAACATTTATTTTATTTATTTTTTACAGAAACCAGAAAATCTGCAACATTTTTGTGGTTAAAAATTCATATAACTATTAGTTTTAAAATTGAAGGATTGTAAAACTGATAAAAGAAAATTTTCATTTGATTTTCTTTATAGCAAAAAATAAAATTATTGACCAGAGAGTCGCAAAAACTTAACGATATTAGTTATTTAGTTTTTATTCTATAAATATTAATAGTAGTAATTCGAAACATTTAATTGTATTAGGATTTTATATTTTAAAAATTTAAATTGAATAGATTTATTATTTTAAATTCTTTTAATATTTACATTTCTTAATTTTCGAAATATTTTTTCGGTGAACATTTAAAAAACGTGTAATAATAGCTCCACTGATAATAACAAATAGTATGGATACGTATTTGAGTTTAACATTTATTCACCTTAAGTCAACAATACGGTTTCTTTTTAGATTCGTTCAAGGATATGCATATACAACTAACAATAAAACTGACCAAGTGATATGAAAATAATGTACTTATTTTAACTTTAATTTAATGACATTTAAAATTAAATTATCAAAAAATGAATTGTAAATTAAATCTAATGAAAAAATAATAATGTTGTAAATTAATGGTTACTTGAATTCTGAATAATAAATAATTCTAATTAAATAAACTAATTCATGTCATTAAGAATAACTAATACAACCGAATTTTTATATTATACTAGAAAAAGTAACATTTTCAATGTGTTATAAGACACTCATCAATTGTTAGGATATTAAGAATGATACTGAATGTTTGACGATCTCAATAGTATATTATTAACTTAACGTATTCTGCAATCGACATTTTTTTTTTTTTGGTCCTTAAACAAAACATGACAATTAAAAAATGAGAAAAAAATTAGCTGCAAAGCCACTTATTTTCGACAAATTTAACATCCGTTGTCAAATTGATTAAATCGTCTTTTAATCTAACTAAAGCAGTTCAAGAGGCACTTTAAAACTTTCGTGTGTTTCTTACAACAATTAATTATTAAATATTCACCCTGATGATGAAAATCTACAGAAGGCTTCAAGAGATAATTAATCCAAGAGATTGACGTAATGGACACACCCTCCGTTAATATTATAAGTTAAAAATACCTGATGCAAATAAATACAATCTATTTATCGGAAAAAGGTTACTACTTAAAATATTTTCTCTCAACCAATCATCAAAATGTTATAATTGAATGACTTATGGGTGAAACACATTATGGAACCACTTGGTTATTTGGTTTGATTACTTTTTGAAACGTATAAAAAAATAATTGTTTACAACAACGTTATAAAAAAACTTTTATTATTTAATTTTCAAACTTGAACAAAAATGATAGTATTCATAAAAGGCATAAAAAATGTTAAGAAAGAAATGTGCAAACATCAATATAATCATTATAAAATAGAAATAATTAACGTACATTTAACAAACCATTTGAACATCATATAATTGCATATATTTTTTAAATTATCTTTATCTTTATCATATAGTTTATAAACATTTTTTGGTAGACTGACAACTATAAAACTATTGAGATCAAAAAAAAAAAAAAATTAAATATACCGCGTAATGTCAGCACACTTTTCTCTTTTTTCAGAATTTAAAAAGTTAAAGAATGATTTTCTAAAACTGAATGTTATTTATTAATAGTTGCAAATCAGCTGATAAACTAAGATTATATTTATGCTCAAATAATACAATTGCACTTGGCATAATAACTAAATTTATTTTGATGAAAATGTTAATAGTGATAAATGTTTGCATAAAAGAGGTGTACAATTTACCAATTTTCACGCATTCAATGTGATAAACAGGTAGTACATATTCAAAATATATTAGTGTTTTTTACGCGTGGATTTTAAAAATTATTAGCTGTGTAGATCTAACATTAAAAATATGTTGAAAAATATGAATAACATGAAAGCTCTTCAAGTATTTCGAATTCTATAAACAAAAATATATGCATTTATGGTTTTAGCGCTATTGAATTTAAGAATTCTTAATTAAAGACAATTAAAATAGATTTAGTTTAGTATAAAAGATATTTATGATATCAACAGCAATACTATAATGGCTGAAAGATATTAAGTTTAATATTTTCTTAAATATAATATTTTGTTTTGTCTCCATTATACTAACTACTATAATTTTTCTAAAAGCTCATTATATTGCTTATGTTAAACTTTTAACAGTACTTTTTCAATTCAAAATAAATTTCTATCAGCAAACTTGAAAAAAATTTACTAAGTATTAGCTATTTGATCTACTATTGATAAATCGATAATCCTTGTAAAACATTCATAATTAGCAATTACATTAGATCAAAAATTATTAAAAATTAAAGTAGTTGAATAGTTTTAAATGTATAAATAACACAAATAAATGTAACATAATTTTATATTTATTTCGCACCTAGTAATTTACCATGGACTGTAGGTACACATTTTTCCAAGGTAGATAAAACATTTTTGGTGACATGATTAAATTCGTATAACTAGAATTCATTATTCGTTATAACCTTTCGTTTGTCATTAATTACGTACCTCTATCAAGTTTTAGCTTGATGATTGAGTTACGAAAGTATTTAAAATCAATATAGATAAACATTTTTTATAAGCTCTTACAAACTATCAAATTTTTAGATTAATCTCACACTACCTAATTGATTAGTAGATAAATGATTATTGAATAATGAGCAGAGAATAAATGTTTTCTCAGTGAATAAAAAAAGTACAAATTGAATATATACAACACATAAGTAAATAATTAATAAAAGACAAAAATTAAAAAATTAAATCACACAAATTAGTTTGTATTGTAAATTTAATTTTAATAAATAAAAAAAAAAAAATCTTATTATTTTTTCAAAGTTATTTTTATAAGAATAGAAGTTTTTAAGTTTTTTACCAAAATGTAAACTCCAGTAATTTAAACCAAAAATTAGATTTTTGTGAATTTAAAATTACATTTCATACTGATATTTGATATTCAGATGTTAATTTTGATTTAATACTGAAAACAATGAACAAAGTAATAAGATATGAAATGTCGTAGATTCAGATACCAATTTGAAAAGGTTAAGTTTAACTTTTTAATTAATCTTTTCAAAGTGCAAATAAGAGGGTGCATGAGGGTCTTAAGCAATGCGTCTTTCGATCAATCTATAATAATTAGAAAGAAATACCATACATTTTATTTTCAGCAATTTCAGCACCCCAATATTTGGGCTTTAATTTAATCTAATCCAAATCCTGCCTACTTTTAAATTTATTACGATTAAGGTAATATGTAAAAGTTGAAAATCTATAGTGTTATACTTAAATATACATACAGCTTATAGAATAAGTGTTTATACTTTCTTAAAAAAATGTGTAAAAAATAATTATTGGCGAAATATTTTATTATTTTCTCTACTCATATTGTTCTGTTTCGAAGTTTACACATTAATTAAAACATAATAAACTGTTGAAATATTATTTTGTTTTGAAATTTTTTGTTTAAAATACTTTAAGGAGAGAACATTTGGATTTTTATCTTTGCTTGCATAAATCCTATAAAAAAATGAAACCTTTCGATTCTCGATAACTTTTCAAATGTTATTAATTCGTTTTTCTACTACTACTAATATTACTAATAAATTAGGGCCCGGATTTCAATGCAAAATGCATCTTTTTCTGGTTAATCTTAGACAATGCTTTCCAAGTTTATAATTTGATTCATATAACAGAGACTTCAAAGATGAAATTTTTATTTTGCATATTTCAATATTTTTTCATTTTTAGAACATATTTTAACATTTTTCGGTCATTTTTTCGTTTTTAATTCATATTTGGTTAATAAACTATACAAATTTAGCCTATTCAAAAATATTATTTAAAGATAAATTATTTTCTTGATATTTAAGTAGCTTTAACGGGTTTTCCATATAACTGTCAATCTTTATTTTTCGATTCAGTTTTTATCATAATTTATTATTGACTGTGGAGTGTCACCCGTATTTGGTCAAAAATCACGTTCAAATAAGTCTGTTCGTATTACATCGCGGTCATAACATTTGCTTGTCAGTAAAAAGTCAATTTTTCAAATTTTCAGTTTTTTTTAATAAAATAATAAATATAAATTACATCTTATTTAAAATTTACAAATCGTGTAAAAAAAAAAAAATATAATATATTTTTATTTATTATATATATATTGCATTTTTAAGTTCATTTTTGTGGTAAAATGCATTTTTTAAGAGCATTTTTGGTTCTTTTTTAGAGCATATTTGTATAGTTTTAATTGCATTTAAATCCGGGCCCTACTAATAATATTACTGCTTTTACTAATAAAAATACTACTATTACAGCAACGATGATTTTCACTACATAACCTAGTCTAATCTATAGTCGTTATGTAGATACCGACCAAGTTAATGTTTTAGTAAATTTAACTATGTTGCAATTATTATGTATACCGTTTAACCAATATAATATTGATTCAAATCAATGATTCACTGTTGGTTTAAAATAGCATTTTCTTACCGTTATTATCGTTATATTCATCGCAGACCGGTTGATCTACATCCGTTGTCGAATGACAATTGCAACTACCGGGCACGCAGGTGCTGACTGGAGCATCTTCATTGCTAACCACTGAATCTTCGGGAGATTTGGAAACTTCGTAAGCTTCGTTCGTTTCGCTTATTTCTGACGAGTCTAGGTCTCTGTTTTTCTTCCGGATTTTTATTGACGACTAAAAACAACCAAAAATAAAATTAACAGAGCCCGAGAGAATAATTTTTAATAAATGTGTGGAAAAATAAATAAACTTATACGAATTCGTATTGGCCAACCGTGCTGTGCGTACCTTATCTCTGCTCCCTTTCTTCTGTAACCATTCCGAGAACATAGAAAAAAAACATTGTGTGTTTATTTTATTCAACCATTCAATACAATTTTCCACTTCTGGTTTCAGCTTGCTCAGTTTATTTACCTGTAATGAAAATCGTCTATGTGGCAATTTCTTTCCACCTTTTCTTTTAGATATATGAGGGTTTTTCTTACATATAGTTTTATCCCGTAATATTCCCATTTGAATGTACACGCGATTGAATTCCTCCTAGAAATATTATTTATTTATTTTATCAAATAAATATCTTTTATTATGTTATAACTCATATATAGACGTATTGTGCATGCCGGACGACTATAGATACAATACAAATGTTTACATATATATCGTTAAAAAAAAATAATTAACACAAATAAAATAAAACATTTTTACAATCATTATTTTCCATCGTCTTATAATTTTAAAATTAATTGTATTTTTTGTGTCGTTGTTATAATTAAAAATGTAATTAAATCCGTTCGATCATGCAGCAATAGTATATTGATCTTAAAATCTTTAACTGTTTTCACATACGTAATTTATTATTACCATAATCTACGTACATCAAATATTTAATAAATTGTTTAACTTCTAATAATTAAAAATAAATAACAACAATAAATATTGTAAATTGTTTACTAAGAACTATAATTTACCGATTTCGTGCGTTTTTAATTTCACAATTCATAAACGGGATTTAATATCTTAAAAATATTTTGCTCCAAGACAAAAAAAAAATATTTCTGTCATGCAAAGGACATATATTACTTTAGTAACAAGAATATATTTGACAAGTTATGAAATTAAAGTATACCAATTATACTTCTTGACTACTGTGTTAATACTCGATTATAATTTTTTTTTAAATTAAAAATCTTTCACTACACTACTGATTCTTGACAAAAAAGGACTGAATTCATAATTATTCGATACTGCATAAGAAAAAACTTTTTACGTTAAGTTTATAACTTCAAGAGTCGAAGCTAATTAATGCAAAGAATAACGTTTTAGTTAGTAAGAATACGTTACAAATTATAGTTTCTGAATTTTGATTGGATAGAAAAAAATCATATATTTAAAAAAAAAGTTTTATTAGTTTAAAAAAAAAAACTATTTTTTCTTTTTTTTTTTAATATTTGTTAATATCGATTAAAAGCAGATATTTCAGCTAAGTAATTTTCGATTTAAATATTTTATTTCACTTCATTTCTGGTTTTTATATTTTGTTTTCTTTATTTGAGTTGAATTAATGAAATTAATATACATTTACTTAAACGTTAAATTCCTGGTGATGTAAATACAATTTAATTCAAAAATGGTATTATTCAACTAAATGCAAACATGTATTCGATAATAATCATTAAATACAACACGATTTTATTGACAATGGAAATTTTAATTAATTTTAAAAGTAACAACCGCTAAAATAAAAATATTATCTTATTAATTATTTATTTGCTAACTGAAATGTTAAATTCAACTAATTATATTTACAATTTTTTAATTAATTTTAATTAAATTTATTAAAAATAAATGTCATTCAATACAAAAGAATTCTATATCAAATTAGATTTATATGAAAACATACATATTACTAAATTAGGTATATTTAGAATATATATATATATATATATATAAAATAATTTGCCAGTGACTAAATAAACTAAAATATTACTTAAAATATTTACGCAAGTGAAACGTGGATTATTTTAATAAGTTCAAAATCATCAATCGTACTAAAATATGAAAACATTACCCTTATTTCATCGGCAGTCATTTCTGAGATATTCATATCTCTGAAGTCTTTATCGATTATTTCAGGTTTCAATGAATCAGACAGTTCTTGACTCATAGAGGAATTTCGAAGTTCAGCGTTTACTTTTTTTTGATACCATACCTAATAATGTTAATTATTAATTTTAATATGTTTACAATATAAATACAAATATATACTATATATACATTAGACACTCATAGTTTTTAATTTATTATTTTTTTATTTAATCTTATTTGATTTTAATTTTGTAACTCAAAAATAGTACAAATAAGTTGGATATTATATTAAATTTAATGTGCATTTATTCCATTGTTAAATAAAAAAAAAGAACCGGATGAGCCTCGCTGGACACTTGGGGGTGAAGTGCGACTCTTCATAGGATAAGTCATTATAATGGATTTGTTAAATTTGAATTCAATGATAGGTATCATTATATACGAAAAACGATTCTGAACGGAGATGATGTTTGACTAGAATATAATACAATGTTGTTTATAAATATTTTAATAAGTATATTTTATTTTGAAACGAAAAATTTAGAAAAATCGAAAATTTAAATTGTCTATAAATAAGTCAAAATACATCAAAATACTTTGAAAACATAACCATGTATAGAAGAACGTATGTATAGAGAACGTCAATATAAAGATTTGATGAATATTTCAAGTTGTTGCGGTTTTTCGTTTTTGGGTTAGAGCATTTTAAAAAGACCGATATCACTTGTCAGTCTAGAATATTATACATTATATTATTTTTTACATTTCATTTTATGTCAATATTCGATGTTCAAACGCTTATAAAAAAAATTGTGCCTATGGATTTTAATAATTTTTGAATGACAATAAGAACTACTTCTGTGGAATCTTCTATTACATTTTCAAGTATTTTGTACGAGCCAAATTTTTTTTATCACTGATTATAAAAATAAAATGTAAAAAAATCAAATATTTTAAATGCCTATAAGTGGCTTAAAAATCAATATTATATTTTGAAAAAAATATGACATAAAGGAAATACCAATCTTAACAGCTGGTAGAAATTTAAAAAATCTGCGACTTATACTTTTTGAATTATAACAAATATTAAAAATCGTTTGAGAATAAATCGCTATTTTATGCAATTTCGTGAATATTTAAATTTCAAACAGTCATAAAATATTTTCCTCTAAGTCCGGTAGAAATTTTTTTAAAGATTTTTGAAGAGTAGCTTATAGATAACCTAGAATTAAAATTTTGAACCTTAAGTATGAACAGAAAAAATTTTATGAATTTTTATCTACAAAATAACTTGCAAATTTTCGCAATTTTTACATATTTCGTATAAATTGGAACTTTGAGCACAAAAAAAAATTGTGACTTACGATTTTAGATTTTTTTTTATCAGTTAAAGAAAAACTTATAAGAAACCTTTTATTAAATTTTCAAGATTTTCTGGCCGGCCAAAAAAATTTTATCGTTATTTTAAAAAAAAAAAATTTAAAAAATTGAAAGTTTTAATTGTCTATAAATAGCTCAATAAAATACTTTGAAAATTTAATGGTGTATAGAGAACGCTAATCTCAACATTTGGTGAAAATTTCAAGTATTTACATCGATTAGCTTTTGAGTTATAGCAAAATAAAAAATTTGATTATGTCGAAAACTGGTTTTGCGTAAAAACTACCGTTTTTCCCAAAATTTTTTAGGGTTTTTCCCGTCGCATTTAAAAAATATTGCAAATTTTTTACTTTTGACCCCCCAAAGTACCAACTAGATTCACTTTTCTTTCAGAAAAGTTGCCACATAAGCAAATCGAATCATTTTTACTGCCAAAAAAGGTGTCGTCAAACACAAAAAAAAATAAAAATAAAAAAAAAACACACATCATTGTAAAACCAATAGATTCCATCACTCCGTTCAGAATCTAAAATAGTGTTAGCATAATATCTATAATAATGTATATTATTTATACCCATATTACTCTATTTAATACAACATTTAACAATAGGTCTTATTGCTAACAAAACTTAATATTTACAAATCGAAAAGTGATATTCATCATTGAAAAAATGTAATGAAAAAATATAATTAATTTATATGGTGCATCCTTGTATAGTCTTGTATACTTGTATAGTCGATCCATGTAATTATTCATCAGAAATAATCATCAATAACTAGTTTATTAATTTAAAAGAACCAAACATAATTGTTATCGATATGATATTTGCAGGTCGAGAAAATAAAAGTAACAGATTTTTAATCAATTTATGTTATTTTAAATTATTTTTAATCTACATTTTAATTTACAGCTGTAAATATTATCTTAGCCCAAAGGGTTCAATATACCATTTACCCGATCCAACCTTTTTATTTAAAATAAAACCAATGCACATAATACGTTATATTTTTTTATTACCATATATGTGAGATATTACCTACAGTATAAAATACATTTTCATAATCATAATTCTTCAAAATATAATAATCTGCAGTGCCTACCGTCTCAACAAAAGTAAGAAAAATATTAAGTATAAATTCTGCGTACTGCAAGTATAAACACATTAAGTAAAAGTGTACTTAATGTAAGAAAATGACATATAGATTTAAAATAAACAAGTTTCATTGTTATATTTGATACATCCCCAAGTAGGCGCCATCATAGCTCGAGAATGTAACAAAGCATTACAAGTAATTCTGAATTAGCACATAGAGGTTTGAAAAAAAAAAAGATTTCCATATTAAATATAATATACATTTTATACACCATCAGGATAGTTTATGGAATTTAATTACGACTTACTCAATTTTAAAATTATTAAAATATTATCCAGATTAAGAAGGCATCAGAATCACCACAATTTGATATCAAATAATAATTATATAATAAATATAATATATAATATAATATAATAATAACAATCATTATTATATTTGAAACATTTATACCAAGATTAAGCATGTATTACATGGACAATGTTAAGTTCATTTTTTATACAGCCATTTTGTTTAGACTCTTAAATAACTGTAACCCAAAAGTCTTAAGACCACAAAATGCAGTGATTACCTTAACTTAAAATATTTATAAATTGCAAAATAAAAGATTAAAACAGTTATAAAAATAACAAGTGTTTTAAAATACTTAATCAAAAATAAAAAATAAATGGTCGACGGATTTTCTGAATTTTTACGTAAGGCAGAATTTCTCAGTTTTTAGCTTTAAGAGTAATTTTTAAATCCAGTATCACTTATTTTATTCTTAAAACCCTACACATTTTCTGTTTTAAATTCAACAGTACTTTCATGATGTTTTCAGATTTAATTAAATATAAAAAAAAAAAAAAAAAATCACTGAAAATAAATAAATTTTTCAATAAAATGCTACTAAAATACGTTCTACTATATCTTAGATACAAATTCAATATTCCAAAAATGTTAACTGATAATAAACCAAATAAAACCTGCAATACATTGCTTTATTTAAAATAATCAAATAACACTGAAATGGATGTGACGAAAATGAATTTTTCAAATTTTTTATTGGTTTATAAATTACGGATGTATTTTTATTTCAGCTCGAAATCCGCTGTATTAGCTATGCACTTATTTAGGTGCACACAATCCTTGTTCAGTCAAAAAAAGCAAATTTTAAATTAATTAATTTAATTTAATTAAATTTAAAATAAAATTCCTCTACTACATAATTTTTTAATGAAATTTGTCCATCTTAACTCACACGATCATTATTTTGATCGATTTGTACGGTGCACCATTATTATACCGTCTAACTGCAACCACCGACGAACAATTTTCTAAAAGTCGGTTCAATCTTATACTTGCTTTCATATACGTACTTGCCGCAGTACATGTGGTCATTGTGTGTTTTTACTTACGTAGTCGGGGACCGTGATGCAAAGTTACTTCGCTAGGAAACTTACCTTTGGTAAAAATATGATGAACAACGCTAGAGTGTTGGTCAACAGACTGCGCAAAAAGGCGGCTACAAACGTGACGTCCTGGTGGAATGGTATGGGGTACACGGTACGGACGGCATTGAAGATGGAGCTGAACGTCAATTCCACCGTTATGGCGTAAAAGAGAAAACGGCGTTCGTCAAACAACACGCGAGCATTACGTGCCGAATTGCCGTAGTATAGGCCCACGGTCAAAATCATCAATTCACCTGTGCAAAAACAGTCGGGTGGTTATATAGAAAAACAACGAAAAAATTAACTGAAAATTTATAAATATTATTATAATACATATATTTGTATAAAATCATCAGTTTGCCATCAGGAATACCGGTTACCGTTGAGTATGCGTTAGTGGTTCTTGTTCAAGCCTCCTTAAAATTAAAAACGGATATTGCAACTACCATGAAAAAATGTAACTAAATAATAAACAGGTTATTTTTCATTCGTCAAAAAGTGAAAAAGGTTTGAACAAAAAAAAACTTATAAAAATGTTTACTCAAGGCCTCCTATGTTAAGTGATCCGAAAATAAGCTCTTTTCACTGTTAGGAAACCGTTGGAATACACTATATAATATCGGTTCGAAATGCTCATATTTTTGTCATTTTTAAACGGGATCGAGACACGGTTATTCGTTATGTACATAAAAAGGAAATAATTTATGGAATATCAAAAAATATATCAAAATATGAAATCCGTGTATAAAAGATAAATGTGAAAATCATACTCGTGTATTTAAAATAGTTTGCTTGTAGCTTAAAGGTCACAGAAACATTGCCTCGTCGAAATAAGCCTTAAAACATTCGCGTAAAGGCTAAAGCGTAGTATTAGTATAGAATGTTTTCAAAAAAGGTTTATTTATAAGTTTAAAATTGAAAACAATTTTAATAACTAAAAGAAAAATAATTTTAAAAATAATAACCGTCACACTTTTAAATTTTTAGATTGAATATAAATCTCGATAATATTTAGGTGAAATTTTTGTGTCTAAACATCCATAATATTTTAAGTACGTGTACTTTTATACTCAAGAATGAATACAATTAATAGCTAAAGAATTTATAAAAAAAATTATATAAAATGATTTTTCATGATATGAATGATATATATATATATATATATATATATATATTTATATCATATGATATACAAATGTAGATTAATGAAAAAAATACAAATAAAAATTTCTTTTATAATTTTTAATTAGTATGATTTGTGAAAATTGTTAACACAACTCCAAAAATATTAAAATGATGAAAAAAAAAATTACATTCGTGCTCTAATCAATCATATTTATTGTTTTAAAAATAATATAACATTAGAGTTCAGAACAAAAACTATACAATGATGAATATTTATTTGATTATTGTTCATATGTTGTGCAATAAACATGAAGTTAAGCAGTAAACAATACAAATGAAAACCCTACTATAGAAAAGCCTATTATAGAACGGTGTGATTAGTCAATATGAACTATTACATTTTTGAACTGTCTAATACGGTAAAAAAATCTCATAAGACGCATGGTTTGCACAAAATTATAGTAAAATAACGCAAAAAACGATTCAGTTTATTAGTAGTGTAACGTGTAACGGTAATTTACATTTATGAGGCACCTAAATATTCTATATCATTCGTTTAATTGTTGACTTTGAAAGTAAAACACTAAAAAGTTTATGAACCGTCAAACGTATTATTGCGCTTTCCACGAGTGTTGTATACCTAGTAATGATGCATTACTGTTATCAAATTGTAGAATAAATATTTAAATAAATCTCTTGTAACAAATTTTAAGAATTCAAATTAAATTCGAAGAATACCAAAGCATACGTATAAGTATGTATGTATCTAGTGGTCGTTAGGATTTACGATCCGAACGGCCGTACAATTAATGATTGGTGGTTTTTCATGATTTATTATTGTGTTCACATTTCACGCCCAGCATTAAACTGAATGATTGATATATCTTGTGCAGAGTGTACATGTAAAAGATATACAAGTGTATAAAGCATATAGTTACTTACAGCGTTTGTATGTTTTCAATCTAAAATGATACGAGGAAAACGTGAATCGAAAAACACTGAACTTAAAAATTCTAAAACAGCCGTCTATTTTGGCTAATTTAAATGTTAAAATTTTAAATGTTTATACTCTACCGCACTCGTGTTTTGGTTATAAATGTTTCATTTGATCACGCTTATTAAATTCGCTTTCAGTGCGGATTTTTCGAAAAATTGGTGTTTCTTGACGCTCAAAATTGACTGCAGTTAAAACGTATAATAAATATCACATTATACTACGAGTACGTTAAAATTGATTTGGTAAATAGAAGCAGGACAGCCCAAAAGGAATAAGAATTTTCCGATGGAAAGTTGCATGGTTTTCCCTTCGATTTACTTATAGAAAGGTTTTACGATGACTTGATTCCTTCTTCCCCTGAGGATACTTTATGTATAACGATGCACTAAACTTTTATCGCTAATTACATAATTATGTTCCATGATACAATGGAAAAAAAATTACTGATACACTTCTAATATTTTCCACTTCATTTCAAACAATAAAACAACGCACTTAAATAAAATTCAATCAATATTTATGTTTGTTGAGTTTTACATATTTTGCAACCATGTTTTGTTTTGCCAAACTTTTTATAACAAAAGCGTTACAATACTTTTTTCAAATTGTATGTCCAATGATATATTGTTAACACCCCTAAATTCACCCACCCAATCATAAAACTTATTACGTTCCTAAAATATCAATACATATATGTATAATAATAACAAACGTAATAATACCAGAGTGGCGTACAAAATTATTTTAAATAACATTTGTTAGTTACTTTTAATTTGTTTCCGTCACAATATTAACAACATTCAAAAGTATTATGTTTCAAACGGTACGATTAAAAATTGTAACTATAATAAGCACTTAACGTAAAGTAGTTAGTAGGTATTTAGTTGTAGGTAGGTATTTATGGTTTTTAGTTAGTATTATATAAGTATAATAATAATAATAATAATAAATTAATTGTTTATTGTTAATAACGAAGTATCAATTTAATAATTTTTTATGTAGGTAAAGGAAAAATAAATAAACAAAAAATGCAAAGAGTATAAAGTATAAAGTATATAGTAATAAAATACTATCAAGATACTTTTATAAAAGTATTTCTAACTTAATTTGAATTAATATTGAAGTATAGGTTAATTCTCCTAATATATCATCTAAAATTAATTTATAATAGCAACATGAGATGGTCGAACATATTATCAAATAAAAGATTTTTGTGGAACAATCGTTCTAATAAATAAAAATAAAAATAGCAATATGTAATAAAAATAATATACTTGACTTACCGAATTCTGTAACATGATTCCACCACTGAGGTTTGCACATAGTATGCGAAATTCCATCTTCGGTTTTAAATTTGATTAATAAATACCAACCTTCGTTGAAGAAATTAAGACTAGCCGCGGTCCAGGCAGCTAGGTAAACGGTTACCACAACAATTGCAAACAGCAGGTATTTCAACAGATCTTTATCACTGATTGTCCAACAATGTGCTTTTCGTGTGCGAAATTGCATCAAAATCCTAATGGCATGCGTACTATGTTAGTAAAACTGTACAACTTAATCAATTTACCTAAAGTTTACCTATATAATTTCAGATCGATGGCACCATACAATATGACGAATCCTAATTCTCGTATCCACGGTGACAAGAGGCACAGTGGTAATGTCGGCGTGAAGTATTGGACAATCACCTTCGGAGAAAATGCCAGTAAATCGTTATTGCAATTGAAATCATACATTTATTTAAAAGTCTCTTTATATCGTAAAATATTTTTTTAAATAGTTCTTTATATGTAACTACTAAACATTCTACAATACTTTACGCACTAAGTCCAACATCGTATACTTCACGAAGTGTACACCATACTGTTATGTAAACTAATTATCAAGGTATACACTTCGCTAAATGATGTACACTATTTTTGTAAGTAGTAAAATTAGTTGAATGTATTGCATACAATTACAATAGAACGTAAATGTATATTAACATAAATAAATTAAAAATAGTTTATATATATGTATTTATGTATGATGGTGAATTAAAAGGAAAATTTACATAATTGCGACTTTTTACAAAAGTCTCAGTTTATACAAGGAAATCTAGTTCGTAAATATATTTACGATAACAGGCTATTGTGAATGCTTTTAATAATCACCTATAAATTAAGTAATTTTTCTTTTATTTGATCAGCGGATATAATATTTATTATAATATATATGTTTATAAGTATATATATTTATATTATATATATATATATATATATTTAGATTACTAGATTCTAGATTTTTTCCAAAGTTATGTATTATATTTTTGATTTAGTTTTAATATAAAAACATAATATACTATATTATAGTAGCTTGTATGCAAATGTGAATTCACCCCTATTTAATATTTAATATATATTGCACAATTAGAATGTCAATCGTCAGACTCGTCGACGACCAACATAGCTCCATAAACAGCGAGCTCACTGATTTTCATATCCGAATCATTGAGCAAGGCTTTCTTCCCACGTCAACTCCAGAGTATGTCCGTATTTTTCCTCCTAGTCAGTGGCGGAGTGATACAATTTCAGACCCTAGGACAACTATATAAAACCACCCCACCCACTCACCCTTACAAGAACAACGCGATCTCCTTAAAAGGTATTTCTGTTTACTGTATTGTATTGACCAACACAGTTTTGTCATGTAATCATAAATATTATTCGGTGGTTGCAAAATAGGAAGTTGTTAGTACCTAATTTTGGGATTTATGCCTACGACCCAGAAGTACCTTCCCCTACCTAACCTTGTTGTATTATAAATATTATACATTTTCTACATGGTTTTAATTATCGTGCAAGATACTTTCTCAATTGTCTAAGACTGTTTTTTTTCATATGATATTCTGATAAACAATGATTTTTAGATTCAAATCGAAGCAAAAAAAAAAAAATGTTTTTATTTATTCTGTACTATTGGATTACAAATCTAATAATAAATGTAAAATTTGAAACTTCACTCAGGTCATACATAAAGAGAAATTCGTAAAACAATAAGAATTTAGATTTATCAATTTAATATTATTCACGTCAGAACTTAATCATTAATCATTAAATTAAAAAAGTGAAAGATTAACAAATTATATTTAAAAAAAAAATAATGAAATAATTTATTAAGTGTACATTTGATTTAAATTTAAAATCAACAAAAATTAAGTAACGTAAAGCAACTTTACAAAAAGTTCATTAAAAATAAAAGTTTGTCGTTAATTAATTTTGTTTAAATTAAAAATATTTAAAGCTTTTAGTTATACATTTTTTATGTTAATATATTATAAATTGTTATTTATACTTTATGTTTTTGATTGATAATGTTAACTAGTTTTGCTAGTTGTTAAAATAAAAATATTAAGGATATTATTAAAAAAAAATTACATTCATAAAATGTAACAAAAAAAAAGTGAGAAAGTATACTTTATTTATCAGTATTTATCGGTCTTAAAGATATACATAACTTTCGATTTAGATTTTGTGCATTTATAAGATACGACCTTGTTAAATTAGCAAGCAAACTGTTCAGACTTTAATAGACAAACTATTTACAGAACTCGAAATCATTTTCACGAACAGTTGGCTGAAGTCAATAAGTAAGCCAAAACCTTTTTCATATTTTATGTTTTGTAAAAATTCTAAATAACTAAAATATTAAATGACTAAATAATAATAATAATAAAAACAAATAGGGCGCTTAAAATAAAATTATAATGGTCCATAACGAGTAAACATTTTTAGCTCATCTATAGCAATAAAAAAAAGTATACTTTACAATTTATCATGCGTTGCTAGAGTAATATTGATGGTAAAGTTGTATTGATGGTAATGTTTGTATTTGATACTTATTAGATTGCATCATTTTATTTTTACTCAGTTCTTTATCCAGTCTTTTACTATTATACCTCCTATCTCAGCAGTTCCCAACCGGGGGGGGGGGGGATTTTCTCCCCAGACAGGAATTTAGAATTTGTTCGAGGGGAATATAGTGATGATGGAATTAAGAAAATAATTAAGTTATTCTACAACGTGTAAAATTGAAATCACTATATTAGTTTTCAGATTATCAGCCATCGATAAAAATGATATATTAGTTAAAACGATAGATTCAAAGCTTGATATAATATATAGATATTTTGTATGTTTTATTTGTACCGCTCACAAAAGAAATAAAAAAATTCGTCTAAATTCTAATTTAAGAGAGGGGGGGATGAGATTTTAATAAAATTACAAGGGAGGCGTAGAATGAAAAAGATTGGGAAACACTGTCTGATATGATTCTGATTTCTGATTAAATATTACTTCGAATGTATTTAGATAATACTAAAATTGAATGCGTTTAAAACGTTTTAAAATGCTTAGTAATATTTAAAGGCTATTGTGAATGTAAAATCAATGTAAACATTCCAATAGAGGATTTTAAACCACTTCTAGAATGAGTTTAGTTATTTTCAAAAACAATACCACTCTGGGAATTCGATTTCACCAACCGAGTTGAACTACCTAATTCGAGTAATAGCAACGTTTACCTTCTTGAGCACTTATAATTTAGTTATCAATTTATATTTACTTAGTGAAAATAATTTTTCGTAGTAAAATATTCTATACAAATGCGGGAATCAGTTCCAAATATGTATACAATTCTAAAAAATTTATTTTTTAGCTTTTATCGTGATACGTACGAGTACATCTAAGATAATTTTAAGAAAAAAAAAACATATTATATTAATAAACCGACACTGCGGATGAGTTTTCTAAAGAAATAGATAACGGCATTTGAAAATAATGAGTTAAAATAATCAATCGAAATAAATCATAAGAAAATATTTTATTAACCATTTGTGTTGTTAGAGTAAAGATGGTGCTGAAATTTTAATTTTATTCTTTATTTGATGATTTTATTTATATTGTCTCATTAATATATATATATATATATAAAATTATTATTATTGTGTTGTAGTTATATTAGTAATATAAAAATAATATAATAAAAGTGAAAAATAATTTGAATTATAATATACTAATGTGTTTTATATGTATAACTGATGTTTAAGTTATAAAAACAAAAATATTTCATCATTTTTAATTGTATTCGACTCACTTCAACATCCAGTATGATTGAGCCCATTACAATAGTTACCAATAAAGTCCACATACTTGATGAAATTGTCTGTAAAATATTTTTAAAAATAACTATTAATTATTAACATTTAAACTAATCTATTATTTATATCTATAATTTATATTATCTATATTAAAATAAATAAACTTATTTATTATAATAAAATTATAAAAAAACCAATCGAAACTTATTCGCAGATTTTTACATATGAATAAAAAAATCAGTTTTCATTCATAAGTTATTTTTATTTTAATAATTTAAACTACGAAAAAAAAATACAGCAAATTACTATTAAATTATTTGATTTATTTTTGAATTTTTATAGCGAAAATATTAAAAATAACTACACTGTAAAATTTAAAAAATTTACATATCTGAAAATTAGGTCATTTTGTAGTGTTTATTATTTTTATTTACATTTTTTTACTCCTAGTTCAGTTTATAATTAATAAAACATTAAAATATATATTAATATATATATATATATTTATATATAATTATATATAATTTAATATAAAAATTAAAATTATTTTAAAAAATAAAATTTTAAAAAATTTTAAAAAACAACATAATAAAATTAAATGGTAAACATTAATATGATATTTATGAAAATAAGTAAATAAATATTGTACCTTGCATTTTCTTTTGTTGATCACTACAACTATCAAACATATATTTAGGGCGATGATAATCAACTGAACAATTAGTAAAGATGTTCGAAGCAAAGCACTTAACTTTTGAATCTTCATTTTGTTCAAATTAATTGAACCTGAAATATATAAAACCATATAATTATAATTAACGAATTTAATTTTTATCATTTTATCATTCCAAAAAAATTTATAAACTTTTCTTGGTAGAGACATAACTATAACACTAACACTTGACAAATTGTAAATTACCAGAAAAATATGAAAATAACCTTAAGATTATTATTATTGGTTTTATCTATAATAATTGTAATTTTAAATTTACCAATCAACTATTTATTTATTTATTGATTTGAATAACCACCCATGAGGGTTAAAGAATAGTAAGGCAATGCAACATAATGTACATTAATCAAATATTAAATATACCTGTTGATAATTTCGTTTAGCTGATATTCTAATTTTGAAATCTTAGCAACTTGTATATACAGAAATGGAAGATTATCTAATTTTAATTTTACTAAATGAAACTAAATTAATTAATTTGCCATATTATACCCTCGAGTGTACATTATAATTAATAAGCCCATTTATTTAGTTTAAGTTTTATCTATGAACTTTTACTTGAACGATTTCAGTGGTTTTTACTTTTGTACTCACATGCGTCAATCAAACTACATGATGCGTGTAAGCTTTAATGAACCGCCGAAGGGATGTTTTTCAAATAAATCATCGGATACGCCAAAAATCGTGTGCAGATCGTTATAGTTATTATTCTGACGACGGAAATAATACACGTATATGCAAATATGAATAATCCCTGTATGAATATAAAGGTACACGGCCTAGAGAAGTGCAACGATGATTTGTGTCCTCGTGACTTGCGCCATTTATCGTCGAGTTAAAACAATACTATTTGAGTGTACACGCTGATGATATTAATAGCGTAATCTGAATGTCTGCATAATTTATTTCTTGTCGTTGTCGCGGCAAAATGTACCCAATACAGGAAGTGGCGCGTGTAATAATGCCTCGGTCTCGGCTGTACCTTAGCAAAATCTTCAAATAAATAAATGTTGGACTACTAAGAATAGCAGAAACAACAGGATTTCGGGATCGAAATTTAATCCGTTTAGGTTCACAAATTACACACTATTATATCGTCACGTACGCGACGTGCTTGTGAGCTTCTGGAATCAATTGTAAACCAATATATATATACTCGTATGTATTTATGGTCATGAAAAAAAAATGTTTTCATTAGCTTACTGAATTTTTTGCATGCTCGGGGGTACCCACACTCTGCAAGCAGTTAAGTGCACTTTTAATTGTTTCGGATCTTATAAATAAAATAATTTTTAGTCATGCGTTTTATTACTATAGATTTTTATATTTCACAATACAGAAGTTTTACCAAAATACAACTAGTTGTTGGTAGAATAATACAAAATAATAAACATGTCAAAATCGTGTAAAACGACCGACGTTATATAATTACAATAATATTTTTCTTAGTTATAGAGAATTTCCTCATTAACTCCGAAGATAAACATAAAAAAATAACTCAACATTATCCGTTCTCTCGTAGAATGAACTAAACCAGGGATGGCCAACTTTTTTCTATATTGTGCCAAATAAAAAATAAAAAATTGAAAATGTGCCATAAAAATAAATGCTTATTATTGACAATTATATAATAATATGTTTATTTCTTTACATAAATTTACAATTTTCATTTTTTTATACTATTTTTAAGAAAATTGTGACTACAGTAATTTTTTTTATGAGAATGTTAAATTTGCTTGATATCTGTTATCTCTTTGTAATTTGTTTGAAGTTTAATTGAAGATATGAGCATTACATTTTTTAAATGAGTATTTCTTAATGTTGATTATAGTACGACTGACTTGATTTTCTTAAATTGTAGTAGGTACACATATAAAATTGTAATCGTATCGAAACAATTTTCATATCGGAATAATATTGAAGATTTCACTGCGACTGCAATAATCTAATTTAATTTATAATATTTTATTACAATTTAACATTTTTAATGTTATTTTGACACAAATATTGTATGATATAATATTCATGACTTTCAATTATTTAAAACTTATGTATTATTTTATCTGGCGCTATAGTGTGCCGTTCAATAACGTTAAATGTCCGCACGCGTGCCTTAGGTTGGCCACCCCCAAACTAGACCAATAAAATTTTCAGTATGATCAGGATCAGCCCGGTTCTATGAAATTAAAAATGAGCCGAACCGCATCAGGCCATATTTTTTTTAATTTACTCAAAAAAACTGGGCTACCGAACTTTACCAGAGTTAACATTTCTAGAAAGAAGACGGAGATCGGACCGGTCCAGACCACAAGTTATAATAACTGATCGGAGATGGATCGGATAAAACAAGACCATAGACATCTAAACGATCAAACCGTATTAAACCTGATTAATATTATAATTTTTTTACTGTGAATAATAGTAGATAAAATATATTACTTAATTTTAATAAGACAAGTAGGTAATAAACAGTAAATATCATAATTCGTTTACTTATTTTTAAGACTGATCCGACTTATAAAATCAAAATAAGTCAATTTATTTAGTACATTTTCATTTATATTGATGAATTATAAACATAAATGCTTCTTGTTAATAATGCGATGAAAAATCGAATAACAAATACACGGGTGGTTACTGAATAGGTATAGGTATTAGTTTTTTCTTCCTCATTAGACATTTATGAGCCATTTTGGTGTTCAATTGTAGGAATATAAAAATATATATAATCGCCTCTTCTCCTTCGCATAATATAAAATTATCTAACATAGGTAATGATGGATTATGATAGAATTATTTTGATTCGCCATTCTTTATTTAGACATGTAATGTTAAAATTAATTTTTCTAAAAAGTTCTATCACTCTCTCTCTCTCTTTCTGATTTTTATTGTTTTTATAGGTTTTGAATATCAGAAGCTAAATAGTAATTAAATTTACAGCTGTTTATTGTGATTGGGATAATTTTCATGTAACTTCTTGAATTAATATTCTTACTGCTAAATCAATATCTTTTGGATATTTAATATGAGTTTGTAAATTATTAAATGTAATGATGAAAGAGCATTCGGTTGAAGAGTTTATGAGAGTAGTTTTTGAATTTATATTTATTTCTGAAGAGTCAATAAAAGAAATATAATACAAAACAAATAGTTTGTACTTAAAAATAAATAAATAAAAACATAGCCTGTGGTTATATTATATTTATTAAATACGACCGATTTCGAATTAAAAATTCATCATCAGTCAATAAAATATTAAATACAAAGTCAATAATAAATAATTATTCAAAGAAATATGCTTGAGTAATCAAAACAAGGATCGATGAGGTTTTGAATTTGTAAATACTTGAAAAAAGGATTTTCAAAAAAAAGTATTAAGTATGTACAGGCTACTCTATATATACCCTAGTATATTGACGGACAATGACTACCAGTATAATATTATAATTGAGAAGAAGACAGGCAGTAATTTTATTTTTATTTATTTGGAGACAGCTTTTTAATGTCTGCTATAAAATATTTTTTAATTGATAATTTATTCTATCAATGATATGTTTGTGGTAAACCTGACGATTCTAAACATTTTTTAAAATAAAATCGTACACTTCATAAAGAATATAAAAAATATAACCTACTCATAATACGTCTGTAAATGTATATATTTATTTTAATTATAAATTTTATTGAATTAAGGTAGCGTTATGTAAATCAGTCAATGATGTACAATTAAAATGACCGTTTTCAATAAACAGAACAAATTAAAAGAATAGTATTATTTTGCAATTTATTTAGTAGTTATAACTTGAAAACTCATTTGTCTGCTCGTTATAATTTTATAATACAACTAAGGTATTTTTTAATTAATTAAATTATAAACAAAAACGAGAGATGAAAGTCAGTGATTTGAAATTATTCGGCATTATTGAAATTGTATACCAAATAATTTATACAATATTCATCATAATTATATAAATTGTATTCAAATACGACAGAATCGATATACATCAAAGTGCATTAACAAATTGGGTACGCAAAAGTTAAATACTATATTTAAATTAATAAAATATTTAAATTAAAATACAGGATAATATTCCGAATTAATAAATATTTATACTTGGGTAACCGGCGACTGGAAAACTTATATAATACTTTTAATTATTTTGTTAAAGTACGTGATTAATTATAATATTGTAAATTATACATCATGAATCAATAAATTAAGCATAGTAAGTATTTGGTGAATGCCAATTTTATAATATCAAATGTATCAATTATGAAAAACTTTATATGTTTTGAGTACAAACATATAAAATTGATATCCAAATCGCATTTGAGAGTAAATATTTTTGGCACAGTAGAAATAAGTTCAATATGTTACATAAAATAAGATCATAAAATGATAATAAAAGTAAATCAGCGGCATTATTTAGTATTGTTAACTAGCATTTCACTATGTTATAGAAATTTATTGATGAGCAATTAGCAAGTAGGTAAATAATCTACCAACCAAAACTACTAATAAAAGTCTTTATTCATTTCCAAACCATCGTTTTGAAAAAACGATCGTTCAAAATTAAAATTGTAATCTTTATTATTAATACTTAGCATACATCTTTCAAAAAATAACGGTTTGAAATTAGAAAAATGTCTTCAATAAAATATTAATATTCGTATCAGAATTGAGAAATATTCGTTGGTAACTAAAAAAATTATAAAACTTATAAGCATAAGACACTGTAAAATTATCGATACATATACATAAGTGTGAGTCTAACTTATAAAGTATTTATATATATATATATTATGAAAAGAAGGAAGAGGAAGAAATCTGTACATTGTTATTTTGCATGTACAGAATAAATAAAATGTGTGTTTAGTAAGACTTATTTTATAACCCATACAGTTTTTATTGGGTCGGACTCACAAATATCTGTTGAATTTTTCAACAAGTAACTTTAATCGAGATAGTTTTTTGTACTAAATTACCTGGGAATTCGATTTCAAAATTATTGATGAATGATCGCTCATAAACTTACCCCGTCCATTTAAAAATAAACTTCCATGATGTAATTACTAATCCTTATTAAGTAAGTCTTAAAAATAATTTCTTAAACTAATAACTATTATTCTGCATTATGATATAAAGTTATTTTTTCTTTTTATAAAGCACCTAAGATTAGTATTAAAACCCGTAGATTTATGGTTTTTACTTTTTCAAAAGTTATGAAACACTCAATAATTTATTTTTGATGTAATTGAAATAATCACAATTTTATTAAGTCCTACAGTTTACGATGATTTAATTACAAAGGTATTTTAGAAAACTTTTATTGGAAAATATATGGCTTTTAGAAAACAATTATTATAAATCATTCTGGTCGATACTTTTTTTTAATTGAAAAAAATATAGTCACTTAAATTAATAATAATTAAAACGCTATAATATTTAGCATATTATTTAATACATTTAACATAACAATCTGATAACAGCTAAACATAGCTGTTGTTTTCAAATATTCAATTTTAATAACTTTATTAGATTATGTCAAAATATACATCACTATACAAAATTCAAAAAGGCATTTCTTTTGCAATAATACTTAAAGTTTTCTGGCACCGCAGAACAGATATCATATTTGAGTATGTTTTCAACTATAAACTAATGATATCATCACAGAATATATGAAATCAAAATAGTAACTTGTAGATGTAAAGAGGATTCAGTCGCCATATTTATAAAGTCCTAGTTTCTTATAACTATAAATGTGATAACATTTATTCGGTGGTAATTGTTTTGAAAACATTGAATGTATTTCATTGTTTTTATGTACTTGTATACTGGTTATTAATAAACAAAATTAATATATGAAATATGTACACCGTTAGGACTCTAAAACAATGGCCGAATGATTTTTGAACTCGCCTATGTCCCCGTGTAAAATATTATCAGTGACCATTCTGATTTCATGTATTCTGTGATATCACCAAAAATATTATGGTTATAAATTATTGAATTAAAAAAAATAAATAAATAATTACCTATCGTTAAAGTAAGACGTACTTACAAAATATGAATCGTAATTTAAACGATATAAAAATACAATATACATTTTATTCGTATACATATTCATGTGACTGATGCAACTATAAAC
Source organism: Sipha maydis (assembly GCA_034509805.1). NCBI lineage: Eukaryota > Metazoa > Arthropoda > Insecta > Hemiptera > Aphididae > Sipha > Sipha maydis. The sequence goes on from JASXSY010002076.1 coordinate 38,596, forward strand.
TCATACAATTAATAGAAATTATGTCGTTTCATCCACAGCAATAAGGAAATCTTAACCCGTGGACAAAAATGCATTTTCTAAAAACATTTTATTTCCCTTAAATGCGTTTGTAGACAAAATTGATCTTAAATAAAATAAATTTCTGATATACTTGCATGATATTCAATCAATTTAACACTGATTTTATGACATTTATACTCTACATCTATCGCAGCTATGACACCCGGTAATTAAATTACTTCATTGTTAGATATTTCAATGTGCAAGTAAAATGTAAATCAGACCGGAGTTGTCTAGAATAATAAACACCGACAGTTTTGATACGTTCTTCCAATTATAACTCAACTCAGGACAATAGAGTTTAATTATTGAAGACAGTGTTTCGGAAGGAAGATGGTAAAAATGCAGCAGCGTTATGGAGGGTTCCCGACGTTCGTGTTCTATTGTGAACGAGCAAATTAAACATAAGCGCAATGGTTGCGGGAAAAAGCTTTTTCCACATTCTCGTTTTGGGCGAAAAGTTTATTTGAGGTTTAAATGTAAATTACTTGACAGCGCGTACAACTATTGGAACACTCGCGAAAATATTGTTGTCAGCGGATGAAATTACATAAATAACATGTTCGCGCGTGAACAGAGAATGTTCGTTCGAAGAGTACGAGTTCAATAGAACGTCGTCAATCCAGGGGACCAAACCGCAAGAACAATCGGAAAAACAATTGAAGCAATTATGAACTCGTGACGCTAGTTCGGACGGCAATGAACACGGAAAGAAATGATTCTGTCCGGCCAGCGGAACAACATTATCTGGACGCCTGCGAAGGTTTGGTTTTGCGAAAAAAAAAAAAATCAAACGAAACGGGAAGCGCGTGCACGACAACAATAACGTGATGATATAAGACCGTCAAAGACGGAACGAAAACAAGGGACTTTGGGACCACGTGATTGGAAAACATTTGGCACCGACACACGGTCGCGGTACCCATTGTGAAAAGGGGAAAAATCGTGTACCGCGAAGATAGGAAGAATGACGGAGAGTACAAATATATATAAAAAAAAGAAGAAAAAAAGAGATAATAATGAACAGTTTACCCGAATGATCGTAGCAGCGCGGTGCACCGTGCGCGCGGTTTTGCTGCACGGGAGCCGAGCATGAAATCCGAGTGACGCACGGGCGGCCGAGAGAGCTTTCAGTTGCCGTCGGGGACGGCCAGCGAAGGGCACGCGTTTCGAACGACCGGTACGGACACACTGATGGACCGACTGCCGCGGCAAGGAGTCGCGCACCTCGACGGCCCGGCGATGCGCGCGCCCGTGCAAATCCTATGCGTGCGTGCGCCCCCTGTCGCCGGCGGCGGCGGCAATGACGCCGTGTGGGGCAAGTCGTGCGACAGCCCGATATCGCATCGTCCTTACGGCACCGTTGCCCCGTTGCCCGTGTTGATAAACGTAATGATGTCGTGATCGTAACACCGATAGGCCCTGCCACGCTACCAGAGCCGTCGACTTAGAAAGCAGGAGAGTAGGAGTAGGAAAAAAAAAATGGGTGGCTTCGTGTGCTTTATGATACGTGCTGCGAGTTACGGTTCGCGACGAATCCACAACCGCGTTGATGTGCGCACTGTCTGCAACGGCGGCCAGTAACTGAACCGTTTCTGGTCATCCGCGGTAATACCGTTAATGTTTTTGTTCAATCAATTTGGCAGGCAGGGTCGGATGGTTTCGTGAAACTACTGTTGGACCGTACTCGTGTACTGCTTTTGGAAACGAGCAGCTTTGCTAGAGGGCGATTTATCGGACTTTTTTTTTTTTTTCTTTAACTCTAGCTGGCTGGAAAACTAAAACCATACGATACGATTCATGGATACAGCTACAGCACTGCGATGTAATAGAATTAATATGAGCTGTGTATAACGTTCATTTTAGATGTGTCGTGTTTAGATAGTTGCAGCCAAATCATGAAATTACTGGATAGCAAATAAGAACTAATATCAACATGATACAAAAAAACGGTCCGTCGATGTATGAAACACGGAATTATAAATGAACGCACAACGTTTTCTCAACATCTTGCAATTTATTGTATTACAGATTTTAAAAGTAACGCGGTCAGATTAAAGCGGCATGCGGTCTGCTTGCGATTTTTCACCCATATATACGAATAATAGACATTAGTAATAATTAAGGCTGAAATTGAAATGCTTGATTTCCTATAGGCAGCCTTGTAAAATACTCGAGTAAAAGTATTTGAATAAAATTATTCAAAACGTATTTTAAATATTTTTGAAAAAAATACTTGGACGTAGTAGTTTAATACATATATATGTATTTAAATTTTAAAACTTCTATCAATTTTTTTTTTCACAAATTTTATTTTAATTCTACCACATTAAAATAATAAATTAATTTATCAATTGCAATGAAACATTCATACAATGAAATCTCATGGGAACAGAAAAAAATCCATTATATTGAGGAATTCATCAAATGGAATAACAAATTGAACAACAATGATGATCATGGCTCTCAAAAATAATTCACTAAAATGAAAATTTCATTAAGTAGACGTTTGTTAAATGGAAATTTCATTATGTATATTTATTTTGTATTAAATAGATTTATCGACCATTTCTCCGTGCTATATAAATAAAATCAATAATTATATATACGTATCATAATATAAACATTTAAAGTACAGACCAATTTCAAACAATTCCATTCCAAATACCAGAATATTATTCAATATTATGACTATTATATAGTAATTGACAATTTCAAAACAAAATTGGAAATTCGTTTTATTTCTATTTATCTATTTTAATTCTGATGTATTGGTCTATGGAAACTCCGGACTATTTTATTCGTTTTAACCACGTAAGACATGAATATATTACATTTCGAAAATTCTTTTACATTTTATTTATGATCATAAGATAAACAATGTTATGAATTTTTTTTAAGTATTTGGATGTATTTATGAATACTTCTTTAAAGTATTTGTATTCGTACCCGAATTCCTTTTTTTTATCAAGTATTCAAATGCGCAATTTAAATACTTTTGAGAACAAGCAAATGTATTTGATTTGAATACTTTTAAAAAGTATCTTTTACAAGACTGCCAATAGGTTTCAGCGCGAAGATTGTTTTATCACGAATTTGTTTCATTTTTCAATATTTTTTCATTTTTGGATCTTAAATTCAAATTTAAATATATATTTTAAAAGTGACACGATAACAAAGTTTTTGGTATTGGTGTATTTAAATTCATATTTTATAGATAAACTGAAAATAATAGGTACTTAATATTATATAATTTTATGAAAAAAGTCATACAGCGAAATTGATTATGAAATCAAACATTTGCGACTAGAGATTAGTACGCAGTAGTAATAGAATGGATTATAATTATAAATAATATTATTTGGAATCAATGGTTGTGATTAGAAGGTAATATAACTTTGATTTAAGTATATAAGTTCAGTCTTTTCTACTTTGTTTAGTTATAAAATGTATTTATATTAATCCTATATTATAATACTGTATTATTAAATTACATACTTTTGAAGTATTCTTACCTATTAAAATTATTTTATTATTGGAAAAAAGTAAATTATATTCTTTAAAATTTAAAAAACCACTATATAATTTAGATGAACCTCAGTACACAATTTAGGAAAGGGCCTCGCTGGCATTTGCCGACTAAACGATCGTTAAATCCACCACTGTAAGTCAGTTTAATATAATAACATATATGTAATATGCATGATATATATATTACATAAAATAAAGAATGTATTTTAATATCATAATATTATATTATTAGTCAAATATATCACGTAATTTTGTATTATTTTTATACACAAAATACTAATTTTTCATCAGATCGTTGAAAAGAAATAAGTTGTACGTTGTCTAGTTCACTCAATAATTTTTACTGTAAAAAGTTATTATTTTTTTTTTTTTTTGATTTTACCCAAGCCAATTCCCTCGTTCTATTATATGTGAGTCTATAGTTCTAAACAACGTATTTCTTATATGAAGTGAAATAAAAATATCTGTAGACCATTTAATGCTATGGTATTATGAGATAACACGCAATCGGCATAGGTAATACATTGATCAATACTTCAAAATATTAGGTTAAATATTCTATAACAGTTACTATTAACATTTATTTATTAATATATATTATATTATACACATAAAATGTTTAAAATAATTTTGGCAGAAATTAATTATAGGTTCAATGTTTATGTTATTGACCACGAATACATCGAGTAGTGTTATAAAAATAGTGGTAACACCGATCTTATAAATGTGTTATAATCAGGGAACGGGACTTATAGCACTTAAAATCATTAAAATAAGCACTTTAAAAAGCACTTAAAAACATCATTATAAGCACTCAAATAATCATTTAAAAAACTCAAATTTAAACAAAATTATTTAATTAAAAAAAAAAAAAAATGATCTAAAATAGGAAAATAAGCAAAAATTTCAACATTTTTCTTTTTACATGATCACGATAAAGTATTAGACATATTTTGAAACTGTCTTGAATATAAAATTAAATATTACATAAAATATTAAAATACAAAAATGTAGTCTATATTATAATTTTTTTATTAAAAATCGAAAAAATAAATAAATAAATATTATATAAATATTATAAAAAAAGTTTAACTTTGACTTTCGAGATATTATGCCGTACTGTTTATAGATTTTTCAAGACATTTTCTGAAAAATAAAATGTAAACGATATTTAAAAATAGTTAAAAAAAAATCTGGTGGAGGTCAGTGGCCTACGTCATCGTTTTTAAATTAAACAATGATATCCAAAAAAAGCAAAAATAATCAGAAAAACAGGAAATAAGCATTTTTTTAAAAAATCATCGAAAAAACAAAAAAAGCACTTTTAAATTTCATAATTGAACGTATTATAACATGACATACACATCCATAACTCTCTGCTACATTTTATGTCAAACAATAAAAATAAGCGAATTCTTAAGTCCCGAGCACTGGTTATAATAAATTATTAACAAACTTATTATCTGAGATCTTTACTAACACTTAGAATGCAATGTTGCTTATTTTCAATAATAATTTCCATTATTATTCTTCACAGTAATTTCATACATCATGTATAATAATATCTAGTGATTAGTTTAACAATTGTTACCATAAAATTGGTTCTATACATCCAGTATACATTTTATTTTACAACCACTATATTAACCTTTAAAATATTTACTCCAATATATGTATATCTTTTAAATATTATGTTGAGATTCTCGTTTGTTGCCTTCAATCATACACAACTTAAATAAATTATCTTAAGTTTGAAATAATCGTAATACTGCACCTAAAAGTTATAAAAATAATATAACTTTGATTTAAAATTATATAATCTAATGAAATATGATCTTTATATAATGTGTTCTTTATCGGTCATTTTAAACAATATTTTTCCATAGATTTAAATTAATGTGTGTTGTCAAAGGTGGTTCGAATGACTTTTTTGGTATACTCAAATTTTCTATGGTTATTATACGGGACGAAATTAGAATAAAATAAAAGTCGACTACCTGCTTGGGTTTGAAAAGCAATCCGAGTCGCCTCATAAAAAAAACACTAACTATATAATTAATGAAAGTATTGTTCACAGTTTTTTGTTGTTTGAATTTGTTTCATTTACTACCAGCAGTTGTTTAAAAAAATCTATAAAGTACTATCAATGATATTAATGTAAATTTAATATACAATTCAACAAATCGATTGGACATGTTATTAATAAGATGTTTTTATCATTTCGAGAAAAAATGTGTTCACAAATTTATTTTGATTTGTTAATAAAATAAATATTATTGTTCAAAACGATTTTGGATTTCTACTAAAAATATTTCATGCGGATTCTATGAATCGTAAATTTCGGGTATGATGATTTCAAATAAATGTAACCAAATTAGTAAGCTGCTACATTATTCTATAAGAAATAAGGTACATATACCATATACATTGTATATGAATATTAACGATTATATGAAGACACTACTGATTGTAATTTACAGACTCGTGCGATGTACTAAATAGAAATATTATAATACTATTGATTTTAATTTTAAAGTAAATGTATATGGCGAAAGCCATGACCGTTGCAATGAATACAGTAGAGAATGATTGAAAATAAAATAGTTTGTTATTATCTATAAATCTAGGTATGATTTTAACTATTTTTTTTTTTTTTTTAGATTACAATTCATTATACTAATACTTAAATTTAAAAAAAATCAGACAAAGAATTTTGATGACATTAAACGTCTACAAACGTCGACTGTCAGGCTTTCACTTTAAAATATTGAAAATGACACACTCAGATAGTTGAAAATTTGAGACATAAAAATCTCGAAGAGTATTAATATGATAAAATATATTATAAACGTACAGACGTACAGTACTTAAATAATGCAATAATTATTATAAACAATGAACCCATCGTAGAATTACATTAGTTTTAAGTTTTATATTTTATAAATAAGTAAATATTATTCTATATTTTTATTTTACTACACTTTCTTTTAATTATTATTTTTATATTACAATTTTTAAACCTTACTTTTGAATAAAATATTATTTTACATTAAATGTTAGTTTATTATTACATCAAAATGACAACATTCACTTGGACCATTATATTAGATACATACAGTTGAAAAATAATAGCTAATACAATGAATGGGCGCGGTGCCTCTACATTCCTAATTCCTGTCTGAGTACAGTGACGTATTTACGTGGAGGTCCAAGAGTACTGGACCCCCCAGAGTATAAAAAAAACAGGTATATGTACAGTTAAGCAAGACTGGACGTTAACGAGTTAAAAAGTTAATTTAATTTTAACTTTTTAACTTAACTATTAACTTACTAAATTTATTTTTAATCAACGTGAAATTTAACGAATTTATTTTTCATTTTAAAATATAAGTTAAGTTAATTTTTTTTTTTATTTCACTATTTCGGTCATTTTCATGTCAAAAAATTGTTTTTATTGTAAACTTATAAGAGTTAAAAATGTTTTTTTTCCAATCATTTTGTATTTTAAAGGAACAACCTGACAAATTAAAAAAAAAATTTACAATAAAAGGTTTTATGTTATTTATGTTATTCAATTAATTATAACAACTAATAAAATATATTCTATATAGAAATACTGTATGTCATATAAAGTATTAACATTATAATCTATAATTTAGTTTAGCGTTGGTAAGAAATAAAGTACGCTAACGTATGAAAAAATAACAACTTTTTTTTTAACTTAACTTATTTTCAACTTAATGAAAAGTTTAAAAAAACACTTTTTAACTATTAACTTTTATCTTAACTGAATTAACCAACAGTTTTATTAACTTTTAACTTTAAACTATTTCTTATTGATGCATATTAACTTAACTGAGATAAAAAAAATCATTAACTTGCCCAGCCTTACAGTTAAGTAATAAGTATAATATATAATTAGTAGGTACATAATGTTATTCTGACTACAGTTTCCAAGTTATGGCTTAATATAAAGTACAATAAAGATAATAGGTATTAGGTACACGTATCTTTTAAATATACACTATCACCTAGAGAAACTGTCACAGACGACTTGAATTTATTTTATAAAATTATATAGCCCAAAATATAATATAATATAAAATACAACTATACGAGTATATATTGAACCCCTCCAAAAATTGTATAGGACGTAATTTGTTTCAAGCTATCTTAGTTTAATTTAATTATGTATAAATTGTTGACCTCTTCCAGAAAAATTTGAATATACGCTTCTGCTTTAGTAATGACAGTAACTAATAGGTAACTAATTATCATTCAATTTGCTATTTCGAATATTACTCAAAATATATTTATGATGTCAACTTAATAAAATCAAATAAGCTAGAAATTTTACTACACAACACGAATCAACATTATGTGTATGCAATACCATCTTCACTCTAAGGGCAAAAGGGCGTACGAGTTCAGAGTCCCTGAAATAATGAGACCCCCGACCGACAGAGGCTCCGAATAATATAATTTACCTACACCTTAACGTTAAAATATATTGCCTCAACTTATCTCAACTAACTATTTAACTGTCAGGCTTAAATAATAAGTTATTATTTAAAATTAATATTAAATAATATTTAACTCAAAATGTAAATGCTATACATACGACGATTACTTCTTTAACGATAAATGTGGTTGAATAAGTTATCGAAGTACAGTGACAGGCGATAGGTTATTTATTGTTATATTTCCATCATAAAATAATATTATTGATACGTTTTTGAACAAAGAGCAAGGTCTAAAAATATCGTTTTAAATTCCTATTATTTGTTATAATTTTTAAATTAGTTGGTATTGTGAAATAATAATAGTAATTTTGTTTCTTAATGGACCCCTAAAATCTTTGTATCCAAGGGATCCTCTAGTCAAAGATGGCTCTGCGTGTATACATTAATTTTATTAAACTCGCAATTGAAAATATATCTTCTTTATTCACTCCTATTTTAATATATTTTGTTTGTAATTAGTTTGAATTTTTATCATCATTGTCTGTAATGAATACAATTTTTTATAGTTGCTTTATTACTACTAATAGGTATTTCAGTCTAGATCAGTCCACTAACGTGATTCAGCAGCTAAAAGGTTATCAAATGCTATATGATATACGGCACACTTCAGTTGCTTTTAACCAACATGAATGCTTCAAATCTCTATTTATGTATTAATTTAAACTTATATCTCATATACGTGAACTCTTGCTTTAAGTTTTTCGTTAGAACACATTTTTATTTGTTGGTTTTAAATTTTTAACTGAAAAACGCAGTGTAGTCGGCACGGTCCAAGCCAACAAAATTTTGGATTCGTCGGAAACATATCGGAGCCTCCAAATCACAACTCAATGTTTTGTTTCCGACCGATTTTCGATGGTTCCATGAATCTTGTCCGTGATAAAAGCAGAACCGTATTTGAACATTTTAAGCCCCGATGCATCATATTTTAGCTGCCCTATTATAATTCTCTTTCCACAAATAATTTTTCCCAAAATGTAAAATATATCTAAATATATCATCATAGATAATAATAATTTATAATAAACCCTGGGTTTGAAACCGATTTCAAAATCGTTTTTAAATATCGGATAAAACCGGTTAAAAATCGATATCGAAATCATGGATGACATACGATTGAGCATAAAACACCTTTTTTGCGACACGATTGAGCATAAATTGTCGGTGCATCAAAGGAAATTGAAACACAAAAGAAAACCAACACGATTGAGCATAAAAAAACTCTGCAACGTTTTTTTCAATTTAGAACTGTATTATACAAAAAAATTTATTTAAATAATTCAAATAATTCAAAATATAATATGGCCAAAAAAATGTTATCATAGTCAATATGTAATATACCTAGTCACATTATATAGTATATAGATCTGTTTGATAATAATAAAATAATAATTATAATAAAATTGATTCTTCAGCTTTTCTCTTGCAATTTTCTCGGATAACTTGTGTTTCTATTTTTTTAATAGAATTTTGATCATGTTTGTGTTGTCCAGCAGTTTCAATCACTTTAAGTTTATCTATATCTAAGAAAATTATTGCTGAACATTTGTTATTTGTACACCTCCATCTCAAAAGATTGTATTTTTTTCGAACTCAATTAATTTGTATTTATATAAATTTACTAATGTCAATTCTTTGCCTCTTTCTGATAAAATAATTTTTATTGTTTAAATTTGAATTGTATAAAAAATTTATAATAATAACTACATTTTTTATACATTTCAATAAATATTTTATTTTGCTTACATGAATAATAATATTATATTATAATTTTTCTATAAGAGTAGATACTTTTGTTTGAATTTGAATATCGTTGCTTATGTTGTTTTATGTTTTTAAGTAATTACTAACTTAATGGTTTTTGGAGCACGTATTGTGCTTAAATTCTGCATAAGTTTTTTTCATACGTATAAACCTTTTTGGAGAGATCGATAATAAATAATCAAAAAAAAAAAAAAAAAATTCCTATTAATAAGAACCCCTAATTCGGATTTATCTAATTAATTCTATATTATTGATTAATTCTATAGTAATTAATTCTTATGCCAAAAAAAGAAAACCAGATTAGTCCATTTAGTATAAAATATTAAAAACTATACTTATAAGGGATTTATTTGGTGTTTGGACAGACTTGTAAACAATTTCCTAAAACCTATGTTTAAAAATTGAAATTAAAATCGAAAAAATTCAAACCAGGTTTACAAAATCAAAATCGAAACCGAATTTTTTTCAATCGGTTTCAAGCCCTGGATAAACCAATGCATCTCTCAGGAACCAATAAGATCAAAACCCAAAATAGAACCTCATTAATATAATGTAGGTAAACTATAATATTAATATTAAGAAGTAAATATTAACATATATTAAACATGTAATAAATACTACTTTATATCTTATACGCTATACCTCGCAGTGGCGTGGTGAAGGGATTTTTGAGAGTGCATGGACTCTCAATTTTTTTCATTAAATGAATGAGTGACTCGTACGAATTTGTAACACAAACGTAATAGTAACTATAAAATATGCATGTAATATACATGAGCTATAATAATATAGGCTAATTATTCAGGTAGGTACGTACACTTAAATGGGGTGTACAATACTTGATCAATAGGTATGTAAAATGATTCTTTAAATGTTTAGAAATCCCCTATGACGCTGGTCCTGATGGTGAGTATCTTAAATTGTTTTGTCCTTATACCATTGGTATAGAAAGTTCACCGTGCCATGGCATGCCAAGGACAGCACGTGATTCTTTTACAATGGATTAATTTATATTTAACATTTATCAAAACATTTGTTTAATCCCGTACTGCACAATAAATTATATTACGAAATATTATACTACACAATATTTTTCAACACAGAATGATTTCAGATTTAGTGGAGGGTATGTGTGGGTACATATATATATATATATATATATGACTAACATAAAATTTAGACTACGACATTTTATTTAAAATGCCTCAGGTTTAGTTATTTAATAACCATACCTTTTTTAACTCCGTTTAACGCATTAATCAATAATTATATAAGTAACATGTTAACCATTTACGTAAACCATCAATGATAATCCTCAGTTTTTCAAAAAAGATAATCAAATGAAATGTTATTCGTTATGAAAAATCGATTTAAACGATAATACCTACCATTGAAAATATATTTAGTATTTTTAGACAAAAATAGGAGTATAATAATCCGACATTTCGTACGATAATAACTTTCCATTACAAGTAGTTATATTTCTTTGATATGAAAACCAAAAGGGATTAATTATGAGGAAACCCAAAAAACATATGATTATAATATAATTATTAACTCCGTAATTAACATACCTGCATCATACTTTGGTAATGAAATAAATGAAACATTTTATGATTGTAGTAATACTGAATCGATTATTTAATCTAGTTCATCAAAGTTGCTTTCTGATAAAAACAAAACTACAAATTCACTTAACATTTTATTTTGGAAGACAGGTCTGTAACATGTTTCGCCGGATACCTTGCCTATAAATATATAGAAAAATAAAACTGTTACCTGTGTCAAAATAATTTTCTTACTAATGTAGATTTAAATTAAAAAAATCAAATTCTTTTAATTAATAAAAATTATAATTCTTTAGAAAATTATAATATTGGATTTAAGGTTTTATAAAATAATTAATTATATTTTAAATAGGTACTTTTGAAAAGCATTGTCATAAAAAAAAATTTTTGTTATAAATTAACACACAAAATAAAAATAGATGTTTTATTTAATCAGTGGTTAAATACTAATGATTATGTAAGCATAAATTATTCATCAATAAAAAATATTAAAATATTTAATAAAAAATTCAGATAATTTTTTTACATCACGGCTAAGTTTCAAAATTGAAAATTTTAAATCATATTTAATTTCATAATTCATTGAATTTTTTATATTTTAGATTCTGAACGGAGTGAAGAATGTATTGATTTTACAATGATGTGTGTTTTTTTTTTTTTTTTTTGTGTCTGTCGACACGATTTGGGGCAGTAAAAATGCTTCGATTGCCTTATGTAGCAACTTTTCTGAAAGGAAAGTGAATCTATTTGATACTTTGGGGGGTCAAAAGTTAAAAATTTCCAATATTTTTTAAATGCGACGGGAAAAACCATAAAAAAATTTGGGAAAAACGGGAGTTTTTACGCAAAACCAGTTTTCGACATAATCAAATTTTTTATTTTACTATAACTCAAAAACTAATCGATGTAAATACTTAAAATTTTCACCAAATGTTTAGATTAGCGTTCTCTATACACCATTAAATTTTCAAAGTATTTTGACTTTTATTAAGCTATTTATAGACAATTGAAATTTTCAATTTTTTTAAGTATTTTTTTTTTAAATAACGATAAAATTTTTTTGGCTGCCTAGAAAATCTTGAAAATTTAATACAAGGCTTCTTATAAGTTGTTCTTTAACTGATAAAAAAAAATCTAAAATCGTAAGTCACAATTTTTTTTATAAGTGCTCAAAGTTCCAATTTATACGAAATATGTAAAAATCACGATAATTTGCAAGTTATTTTGTAGATAAAAATTCATAAAATTTTTTCTGTTCATACTTAAGGTTCAAAATTTTAACACGAGGTTATCTATAAGCTACTCTTCAAAAATCTTTAAAAAAATTTCTACCGGAATTAGAGGAAAAAATTTTATGACTGTTTGAAATTTAAATATTTACGAAATTGCATAAAATAGCGATTTATTCTCAAACGATTTTAAATATTTTTTATAATTCAAAAAGTATAAGTCGCAGATTTTTGAAATTTCTACCAGTTGTTATATTGATTTTTAAGCCACTTATAGGCATTTAAAATATTCGATTTTTTTACATTTTTTTTTTATAATCGGTGATAAAAAAAATTTGGCTCGTACAAAATACTTGAAAATTTAATAGAAGATTCCACAGAAGTAGTTCTTAAAGTCATTCAAAAATTATTAAAATCCATAGGCACAATTTTTTTTTATAAGCGTTTGAACAGCGAATATTGACATAAAATTACATGTAAAATATAATATAATGTATAATATTCTAGACTGACAAAGATATCGGTTTTTTTTAAAATGCTCTAACTCAAAAATGAAAAACCGCAACAACTTGAAATTTTCACCAAATCTTTATATTGATGTTCTCTATACATGGTTAAGATTTCAAAGTATTTTGACATATTTTGACTTATTTATAGACAATTTAAATTTTCGATTTTTGTAAAATTTTTGTATTTAAACATCTATAAAATTTAATTGGTTGAGCGAAAACTCTTGAAAATTTTATACTTGGTTTATAATAAGTTAAACTTATCGTAACTAAAAAATATCGGTGATCGGTTAACTCAATTTTTTTTTATAAACCCTTAATGCTCAAATTTGTATAAAATGTGTAAAAATCACGATAATTTGCAAGTTATTTTGTAGGTAAAAATTCATAAAATTTTTTCTGTTCTTACTTAAGGTTCAAAATTTTAATACTAGGTTATCTATAAGCTACTCTTCAAAAATCTTTAAAAAAATTTCTACCGAACTTAGAGGAAAAAATTTTATGACTGTTTGAAATTTAAATATTTACGAAATTGCATAAAATAGCGATTTATTCTCAAACGATTTTAAATATTTGTTATAATTCAAAAAGTATAAGTCGCAGATTTTTGAAATTTCTACCAGCTGTTTAGATTGGTATTTCTTTTATGCAATATTTTTTTCAAAATATTATATTGATTTTTAAGCCACTTATAGGCATTTAAAATATTCGATTTTTTTACATTTTATTTTTATAATCGGTGATAAAAAAAATTTGGCTACTACAAAATACTTGAAAATTTAATCGAAGATTCCACAGAAGTAGTTCTTAATGTCATTCAAAAATTATTAAAATCCATAGGCACAATTTTTTTTTATAAGCGTTTGAACATCGAATATTGACATAAAATTACATGTAAAATATAATATAATGTAGAATGTTCTAGACTGACAAATGATATCGGTTTTTTTAAAATGCCCTAACTCAAAAACGAAAAACCGCAACAACTTGAAATTATCATTAAATCTTTATATTGACGTTTTCTATACATGGTTAAAATTTCAAAGTATTTTGACATATTTTGACTTATTTATAGACAATTTAAATTTTCGGTTTTTCTAAATTTTTCGTTTAAAAATAAAATATACTTATATAATATTTATAAATAACATTGTATTATATTCTAGACTAACATATGAACTCCGTTCAGAATCGTTATTCGTATACAATGATATCTATCATTGCATTCAAATTTAACAAATCCATTATAATAATGACCTATCCTATAAGCGAGGTGCACTCCACCCCTAACTGTACAGCAGAGCGAGGCCCATCCGGTTCTTTTTTATTTTATAATTTTTATATTGTTATGATAACATTTATTTATTTAAACAATTATTATTATTAAGTTTCTGTTCAAAATTGTATTTATTAAATTGAATTAATACAACTACAATAATTTCCAGATTTTTCATTTTTAGTTTCTTTATTAGTCTTTTATGTTATTTATGCTCATGGGCGCCCATTAGGGGGTGGCAAGACAGGGCACTTGCCCTCCTGAAAAAAAATATTATGAACTTGTAGGTCAATAAATATTACCATAATATTATCTTATTACCTAGGCAAATTATTTGTTGAAATCACTTTTAAGATATAAAGTATATAAAAATATACTCATTGTTATCGTATATTAACATCATAGATAGGTTGAAGTCTGTAGTCCGTATAGGTACATATACGTAAAATTATTTATATATAATTCAGATAATTTGTGGTAAATCCATAAGGATCACAATATAGGTAATACAAATATTTTATCAGACAATATTGGTTGCATTTTAGTCGTCCACTTTCTGTGTGACATATTTAGTGCTGACTGCTGAGTGTCATTAGTGATTATTCATTATTATTTTTTTAAATTTTAAATTTTTACTATGGATATTCAATAGTTTTTAATTAAAAAAAAATTTGATGAGGATAATGCATCTGCTGTGCTTGAGTCACACACATCGAAACAAGTGTTTCTGCTCAAGTAAACTCTAACCCCGAATGTTCTACGTCAATAAATACGGTACCTACATAAACTATTAATTATATGCCAAATGATTATGAGTCATATCCAGATTTAGAATTTTATATTAATAAATCAAATTTATCAGATGAACTTAAATATAAATTACTAACAAAACCATATGTTCCTTCTGATAATTATTAAGAATTAAGAATGACAGTATTGCACAAAAAAGGAATTTTAAAATAAAATGGCTTAAACTATATCGATGGTTAGTTTATTCTAGACATTTAAAAAGCAGCTTATGCAAACATTATGTTTTTTTTCGTCCTGTCGTTAAAAGAGGATTATTGGGAGCGTTTATTGTTAGTGAATTTACCAAGTATAAAGATTTTCATTTTCACGCAAAAAAACATATGCAATCTGAATGGTATTCGGTTTCTCAGTCAACAGATTTTTTAAAAATTATGTCTAACAAAGAAAAAAGTGTTATAGATCATTTAAATATTGCTCAACAATCACAAATTGAACAAAATAGAAAAAAGCTAGACCCGATTTTGTCATCAATAATAATTTGTGAGACACATAATCTAGCAATTAGAGGCAAATTGAGCTGTAATGGAAATTTTCATGATCTTTTAAAATTTCGTGTTGAATCTGGAAATAGTGTTCTGTCTGAGTATTTATCAAAATGTTTTAGTAAAGCTAAATATACCTCACATCGCATTCAAAATTAATGAATTTTATTATGTGGAAATGTATTATGTGATCAAATTGTTCGAGAAGTAAATAGTAGCTTAAGTTTTTCATTGTTAGCCGACGAAACTTCCGATATTGCTGGCATTGAACAACTTTCGATTGGTGTTCGTTATGTTGATAGTTCAAAAACTATAAGAGAAGAATTCATAGAATTTAGTGCACTACAAACATTAGATGCAGTTGGTATAGCTACTTCTATTTCGACTTCTGTTGAAAAATATGGTTTGGATATCAATACACTTGTTGGCTTGGGTTTTGATGGGTTCAGTAATGGCTGAAAAAGAAAATGAAGTTCAGAAAATAATTTGTGATAAATATTCCAAAGCAACATTTTTTCACTGTGCTTTTAGACTTAATATGGTTGTAAATGATTTGAATGCAGTAACAGAAATACAAAATACTGTAGGAGTAATTAAAGAGGTTATTAATTCTTTTCGTGAAAGCGTACTTCGTCGAAAATTGGTTACAAATATACCACTTTTGTGTGATACTCGTTGGTCTACAAAATATAAATCTATTCGCATTTTTGCTGAAAACTTTATTAATATTAAGTCAGTTTTAGAAAAATTATCTCATAATAATGACTCAGATTTTAAAGTTAACATCAATACTCGCACAAAACGCACCAACTATCATGTGCAACATCAACATCACAATTAATTATATCTTTAAATATTATATCCAAATACTCAACTGAATTAGAACCAGTTAAAATAAACTGCAGGCAAAATCTATTGATTTATACTCGGTTTGAAATCATATTCAAGATTTATTAAACTATATTAATCTATATATATTTAACTATATTTAATAATAATAGAGAATAATCAAATATTGTTTTTAATGATATTTTTAATAACTCCGTATTTATGGTAGAAAAAATTGACGCAGAAATTAAAACTCCACGTATTACATCCTAACAAAAAAATAGATCAAATTACGAAACCGATTCTGTTGAACACTATTATAGACTTTCTATTTTTATTCCATACTTAGATTCACTAATATCATCTCTTTCACGACAATTTTCAAGTACAAATAAAATAGCATTCTTAATAAGTCTACTACATCTTACAAATAATAAAACGTATACCATTAATGATTTCAAAGAAAAAATTAAGCTAATTAGTGATCATTATGAAATTGAAAATATGATAGAGGAATCTAATATTTGGTATAAGTATTACATTGATAAAAATTTCATTGACTATCAGTGTGATGAAATTTCGTTTGTTGATTTATTGGCTCATTGCGAATATTATCATACAATTTTTCAAATACTTAATATTTCTATATCACTGCCCCCGACAACGTGCACAATAGAAAGATTGTTCAGTACATTAAGACGAGTAAAAACGTGGCTTTGTACGACTACAGAAGAAGATCGTTTAAATAGGTTGTGTATGATGACCCTTCATCGTGAAAGAATTAACGCAAACAAGGATACTTTCATTCAGGATGTCATTAATATGTTTGGAATAAAACGAAGAAATTTGCAGTTCTTATTTACTGATACCGAATAATATACTTCATTATATTATTTAATTTCTATTTTTTTATATACTTATTAAAATTATTATTTATTTATTTATTTATTCGTATGGCCGTTATTATTATTACACTATATACCAGGGGTGGCCAACATGATTATGTACGCGAGCCACATGTATTAATAAGATTATATTAAGAGCCAAATTATGTAGTCTGTACTTTTATACAACAAAAGTAATAAAGATAGCTAACAGCCGATAAGTATATCAATTTATGAATTACATTATCACGGTTTAAGGTTAGTAATTTAAAAAGTCATTACGAAACCAATCACATCACATTTAATCGAGAATTTCCTATCGGTTCTGATTCGAGGCGGAATAAGCTATGTTCGATGAAATTAAAATTTGTTAAACAAACTAATGTTATGACAATGTTTACGAACGAGTCAGACGACTGTGTAGAAGCAAGTTTTGTAATTGCCTTTAATATTGCTTTAACAAAACGTCCGTATACGGACGACGAGTATATTAAAAAATATATTTTAGATGTAATTTCTGTTTTAAATCCTGAAAATTTAAAAACTTTTAAAAATGGTTGAAAATGTACCAGTATCACGATATACAATAGAAAGGCGTATTTCAACAATTAGCTTTGATATCTTCAATAATTTAAAAAACAACATTGCTAATTGTTTATCTCTTAGTATAGCTTTAGATGAATCTACCGATATCCAAGATAAACCTCAGTTAGCCATATTTGTTCGTTATGTTACGAGTGATATAGATGTGAAAGAAGAGTTGTTAGATCTAATTTCATAAAAGGAAATCACTCGGGGTATTGACATTAAGATTACTCTTATGAAACACTACAAAAAGCAGAAATCCCATTAAACAAAATTATAAGCATTTCAACTGATGGAGCTCTTAGTATGGTGGGTTGTAAAAATGGATGAATAGGACTTTTAAAAAATGATACTAATTTCCCAGATTTTATACCTATTCATTGTATTCTACATAGAACTGCTAAATATTTTAAATATGATCATGTGATGGATGTTGTTTTAAAAATTATAAATTACATACGTTCAAGTGCAAAAACACATCGGCAGTTTAAAAACTTCCTAGAAGACATAGAAGATGATATACCTAATGATGTCCCATGGTATTGTATAGTTAGATGGTTATCGGTCATTAATATTTTAACTAATTTTTTCAATTACTAGAACCGATCAAAGTATTTTTAATAGAAAAAATAAAAGTTTTCCTCAACTTTTAAATTCAAATTGGTTAAGAGATTTGGCATTTTTCACCGACATTATGCAACATTTATCAATATTAAATGTATCTCTTCAAGGTCGAAATAAATTAGCGAAAAAAGTATTTAGTTTTTAAAATAAACTAAAACTTTTACAAGAGATTTAAAATCAAACAATTTTACTCACTTTTCATTTTTAGAAAAAATAGAAGCGTGCTTGATAGAATCAGAAATAAAAATTAATTGTGACGACTATGTACGTAAACTTGAATTTCTATTTGCCAACTTCAAAGAACGATTTCAAGACCTAAAGGCATTAAAACCCTCATTCGGATTTTTAGAAAATCTATTTTTAGTTAATGTCATTGAAAACGGATGTCCGTTATCACATCATATCGTCATAAATAAAGCAGATCGCGAAATAGAACTCATGGAGTTATTAGAAGATGAAGGTCTAAGACAGTTTATAAACAATTGTCCCTCTATATTGGAATTTTGGAAGCATATTTCTATATTAAAATACCCAAATATTAAAAACTGTGCGGTAAAATTGATATCAATTATTGGAATGACGTATGTATTCGTATGAATCACTTTGTCCAACAATGAAAATAATTAAGTCAAAATATCGTTCAAATTTGACTGATAATCATCTAACAGAATTAGTAAAAAATGCTCTTACATCAATTCAACCAAATCTTAAGAAGCTAACTAAAAAAGTAGACACTAAAAAAATAACACGCAAACAAATTTAACTTAATGTTTAATTTTTTAATTTATTATTCATATTAATTAATTTTGTTTTGTTTATTAATCTGTACACTTCAATAAAACATATAACATATAATACAATAAAACATTTTTTTTTTTATAAAAGTGTACAAAAAAAATTAAAATATTTTGGTTTTGTAAATAAGACCGCGAGCCGCATACGACTATGATGAGAGCCGCATGCGGCTCGCGAGTCGCAATTTGGCCATCCCTGCTATATACAGTGGCGTATCCAAAGGGGGGAGTTAGGGGATAGTAACCCCAGACATAAGAAATCAATTCAAAAAATTAGTTGAAACATACCAAGAAATTATTGATGATTGCACTGATTTAAATATAAATAATTATATTTTAAATGGGGAATTAGACCTGTGGTATACTCAATGCTCTACTTCATCACAGATAGAACTTGAGAAAACTTATGCTATTGATCTCTACTTCAATATAAACCCTGATGTTTTTCCAATAATTTCTAAACTTATTCAAATATTTATAACACTACCAGTATCAACTGCAACAGGAGAGCGTTCATTTTCTTCACTACGTCGTATGAAAACATACTTAAGAAATTCAACGGGTCAAAATCGTTTAAATGGTTTTGCTTTATTAAACATATATCGTGATATGAATGTGAAAATTGACGATGTAATCGACGAACTGACAAAAACATCAAAGATAAAAATGAACGTAAGTTTATAAATTAATTTTATATTCAAAATGATTATCTATTTATTATAATATTACATGTTTATTAATATTATATTTATTTTAATGATCTAATTCAATCTAATTAATTTGTTTCATTAAGTCATTAAAAGTATTGAATGAATATTAAATTAACAAATGTTCGTATAATATATAAGACAATTTTTAATAACCCCCCCCTCCCCGAAAAAAAGCTGGATACGCCACTGGCTATATATATATATATATATATATATATATACAAATAAAAATATAACATGCATGTATACATTTATATGTGAAAAATAACATTAAATCTTTAATATCTTACATTCGAAATTTTTTTATTTTGACCCCCCACCCCCCATCTAAAATGATACCTATGGTCACCCATGTTTATGCTTGTTCTTTTACTCAAATTATATTCTGTTTTACCTACTATTTAAACATTATTAGGTCTTTAGGCTGAAGACGGAACAGTGGAAACTGAATGGAATAAGTTTTTTTTAAAGAAAATTAATTATTTGTCTTTACCTGGTATGTTAAAAATGAATTTTTAATATTTATTATTATTGTCTTAGATATATTGTCAATATATCGTCGGTTTGTTAAATGGTATATTAATAATTTTAACGGGACGAGTTCGTTTTATTTGGAATTTTATTTCAGTTTAAACACCGTTAACGATACAATTGAATTGTATGATACAATAATGATACAATTCTAATATAAATCAACCGTCGAGAAAACTAGCATTAGATAAGAATAATTATAGTATTATAAAAGCTATTTCAAAAAATTATTTGTTGGTTAATATAACGCTATCTATCAGCAGTCTGTATAAACATAGTTTTAGTCGCCGAAAATCCCTATTCCTTGAGCTATCTATCTATTGTAATACATGTAACGATCCTTAGGTTTCTATTACTATATCCAGTACTTTTAACTTTCCATAAAGTTATATTTTGACGGTAGAGTTGCAAAAGTGCAATAATAAATTCGCAGTATTCATTGTGCTTTGTCATAATTTACTCAAATTCAACTGAACCGACAAAAACAATGAATGTGCAATATTATAGTGATGAGCATATCCGAATTTCATGGATTATCCGGATTATTCAATTCAATGTTGCTATTAAATTACTCATTTACATTAATTTAATTGCATTAAATAATTTTCGAATATAAATGTATCATATTCAACATAAAAAGCAATAACCTAAGTATTTAAATGACTTTATTGGAATTTACTAGTACATTTTTTTATTCATAAAAAATCAAGAGCAAATGCTGATAAATAGCATAATATTACTTATTATATAAAATAAATACATTATATATATATATATATATATATATATATATATATATATATAAAATACATATATTTAAACATTATATTTGCGAGTCTTATAGGAAACTTTGAAATAACTATTAAATTGACAGGCAAGATACATTTTTAATACATTTTTATATATAATATTAATTTGTTCTTACAATAAAATAAAATAATTTATTTTACTAGAAATTAAAAATAATTATAAGTTATATTAAAAACAAATTCATAAATCCGGATAATCGGGATTCTTCGGTAAATCCGGATAGGAATTTGATTCAAATTGATTTGGATTTGAATATTCGGATATCCGGAGAATTCAGATATTCGGATTTCATGCCCATCCCTACAATATTATGATTACATGAACAAATTATTCAATATTTCGCAATTAATTTCAAACAAGCGCAATCTTCATTAATTACTTGCGTAGGATGCACAATATACGTATCAAATACATAATAAGATTTCACATTATAATTAATCGTGTAAAGGCCGCTAATTAATCTCCAAAACACTCTGAAAGAAGTTTGAACTGTAAAAAACTGGAAACGGAAAAAAATACAAACTCACAATTTTATGTAAAAAATCATAATATAAGTATATTTTTTTTTTTTTTTTTTCATATGGCTTAGGTTTATTGGTGAAAAACAAAACTAAACTAAACTAAACTAAAATAAAACTAAATAAACAATAAATTAACAAAATAACGAGGACTAGAGTAGATAGATTTACGATATACTATTAAGTTTAACAATAATAAAAGATCATATAAGTATATAAATGTTAATTATTACACAATTTAATTTAAAAAATCAAAAAAAAAATAAACATGTACACTGAATAGAAAATATTTTCTCATTGAAAAAACAATTTTAAAATTTTGTACTACCCGTATGTAGTTTGTATGTATTTGTATGTAAAAAAAATTTACATTTATTTGTTGATAAAATAATAAAAAATTAAATTAAAATTAAAAATCAATAATTTATTAAATTGTTATGTTGAAAATTGTATGATTGTACATATTGAAACCATTATATTTAATAAATAACTAAACTAATTTGATATATCTAGCAAAAACATAACTTGACGTTTAAGATTTTGTCTGGAGTATAGAATGTTTTGATTTTTGATGAGCTACTATTTTTCTTTCTATGAATAATTATTAGTGAGAATATTTACACAATACATTTTTAATTATCTTATAACTTTCAAATTACAAATTAGAGTCTAATGCTATGCTGCTAGTGTATATATTATAAACAAATATAAAATATATACGTTTTTTCTATAACATGAAAATGTTATAGTTAGTACACACATTTTTTAAGATGCATGCAGATAAATAAAAAATGTAAATACTTAATATTTTATGTATATATATATTTATTATAGTAGTTTTATTTTTTATTTTAAATGTAACGAGGAATGTACAAAATCGGAACCGGGCAATTCTTAACAATATATTATTGTTATAAATAATATAAAAAATATTAATTTAAAAGTAGATAAAGATAAAACTAATAACTATATTATGTTAACGTTACCTAGACATTATATAGTTTTTTTTCATTGATATTCATTGATGAACTTATTATATTTTGTAATAAATAATCATAACTTAATAAACCTATCTATATTGTATATTTGTACAAATATTTTTCAAAAAAAAAATTGTTAGAAAATTTGAACAATGGATAAACCGATTATATCAAATATTACTAATGTTAAAAACACTTTTGTAGATCTATCAAAGAGTATTTCACCGTTTGAAAAGTTGTCTGATATTCAACATCAATTTAGTCATTTAAATTTGTTATTCGATGTAATTGTGGATCGAATACAAAGTACGTATGATCATAAGTCTAGCAACGTCGATTTAATGCAATTAAATAGTGTTGACAAAAACATCCTAACAAATTCATTGCCGGAAATCGAGGAATTTTTTTTAGAAAAATTAAGATTGTGTTGGTTCAATTTTAAGACTAGATTTCAATTGCAAATAGAAAGTGAAAACTCTGTTAATAAATCATTTTTTCTTACGACTATCGTAAACGTCGAGAGAGAATTATTGTCGTTCGACTCAATGTTCAACAATGTTGACAATAACTCAAGTACATCGAATAATACAGTTAAGTTACCTAGAGAAAAACGTAAGAAAGATGCACAGTTTCAATTTAATAATACCATCAAGCCAAATGAACCAAAAGTACTATACAATCGAATCCATTTACTTCAAAAGTGAGTAATTTCAGTAGGTTATCCCGAAAATGGTGATTTAATATTAATACTGAATTAGTTTAATGAAAAAATTGAATCATATAATTATGAGATGGAGTAAGTATTAATGTTGTATTCAACTTAAAATATATTTCGATGCTGATTTAATTTCTTTGTATTTATTATTTACTTCGCACTTAAATGTATTAAATGTATTGAAAACTAACAAATATTGTTAAATTATTTTTGAAAAAAAATTGTAATTGTTTACTTAATAAAAAATGATTCATTTTTAATTCACTGTCAATTGTGGGATGACACATAAAACATAAATTGTCTAATAAAAATTATACATGTTATTAGGATGTATGACTTTGATACCAAACGATACCAGGATGAAGTGATTTTTCTCAAAAAAATTCCGATTGATTGTTGCCAACTTATCGCTGAAGGCCATTTACGTTTGGCTCCCTCTAGTCACAATAGAATATTGTCAGAGGGATTCAATATTGGCAAAATCGAATTAGCCATTAATTCCAATGGTACTCGCTAAAACATAATGTTTATTTAATAATATATTATATATAATGTTATATATAATAATTATCGTAATCATTTTTTATATGCAACCAGGTCATTCGTTCGCGGTAAAAAAACTGCCCAAGAAATCAAAATCGACCATCCAGTTGGCATCTGATTTAATTAAACTTATGGAAAATCTACTAGAACTGGATAATGATAATATTCTACCATATACTCATTGTATTGAGTATCCTGAAGAACTTTGGCTAGCTACTCCGATTTGCGATTATAATCTAGAAACGTACATCGATCTTATGCGCAAAAAACCAAACTCATACAGCTTGAATCTTCAGAATACAGTAAAACAGGTAGAACAATTGGGCAAAATATCCGTAAAAAAAAAAAACTCATTGCACACAAATTTCTCAAAATATAAACATTTAAGAGCTTATACAGTTATACGCACATTGTTATTAAGATAATATTATACTATTAATTTCATACTTCGGATGCAGTGGCGTAGTATGGGTATCGGCTGCTCGGGGTGGAAAACAATTTTGCCTACCTTTTAATTTGGTATTTTATTTAATGTATACTATACATTATATTTATATTAATTCTAAGGAACTTTTCGTTTCGTTTCGAACAGTCATAATTTTTACCCATCTGCATAGGTATCTTACAAATTATTTGTGTACCATCTTATGTGAACCTCACGAGCCGCCACTATATGGAACATTTAAAAAATTAGGTATAAATTACATCATATCTATCTATAGGCAAAAATCTAAAAACTGTAAATATTTGTTCGGAACCCTGGGTATGCGAGTGTAAAACTCGTACATAGCCAGATTTTAATAAATTAAAGTTTGAACAACATACCTATCAGATGGTTCAACATACAATTACATAAATAAAATATTTAATACTCACACAGTTGAATGTAGGTACATGTAGTGGAAAATTCAAAGTTATCCAATAATTTTATAACCACTACTCTTATTACACAGTATTACAGAATTCACGTTTCAGTGAAATACGTGTTTATTCATTATTAAATCCTAATACCATAACTTAATTCATTTTTTTTTTTTATAATATAATTTTTACAGAATTAAGATAAGGTAATAGGATTTAATAAGGGTGAGTTTACATTGGTAGAGTATTTAGTATAGTACACTAGCCTATTATTTTTCCTACTCACTTTACTAGTTTTAGCAGAGTAACAGTTTACACGAAGCTAGTGATTTGATAGAAGAGAGTACAGTTGATGTGGAATTATATGTACTAAAAATCTGGCAAAAATGATGCATATATGCAAAGTAAAAAGGTCAAAATATGCTCAGATATGCATCATAAATTTATATAATTGTTTATAATATAATTTTATTTATCAGATAATAATTTATCGACATTGTATCGAACTATATGAGATAAAGCTTAATACAATGTTCAGTCATTTTTTTTGCCAGTTATTAAAAATGAAAACGTAAAATAATTAGATTATTTAATAAGATAGTAAAATTATGCACATTATATTTACTTACGAAAATATGCCCCAACCCTCCAAATATGCAATTATATGCAAAATTAAATTTGGTCTATAGAATCAGTTAGGTCTTAATCACCGACATTTCAAATCCTCGTATAAGTGTACTAGTATGAACATACAAATGCATAAAATTCCAGTCTCTAGTTATAACTAATAATAAAATCGTAATCGGGAATTCTTTGAAATTTTTCCGAGAGATTCTTACCTTGCGTTATATTACTAGGTATAAACAAGTAATTTTACAACATATCTCATTTGTTTCATTCCTAATAAAAATTGTTTCTTATATACATAGGCGTGGTTACGGGAGGGGCCTAGTAAGCCTACTACACCTCTCACCGATCCCCCTTAAATTTATTCGGGCCCAGGACCGGCTCCCCAAATTCATATACAATTTTGTTTTAACTAAATATCAAAAATATGGTATGCACATTAAATAAATCTATTATGATGACTAAGAACAGACGAAAAAAAAAAATTGTAAATTTACTTTATAAATGTTTAAAATACGCCATAAAATATGCTCGATAAAACATCATAATATGCATTGTAAAAAATGTAACATCAAAATGTGCAATGAAATAGTAAATAATATTTATTTAAACTATTAAAAACTTAAAATAAAAATAAAATGGATGAATTAAAAATAAACTTGTATTATTGTTGATTTAATATCTATAAAATTAAATTAATCATTACAACACCTAATTTTTTAAATTTATATAAAATGTATTTCGTTTTTCTTACTTAAATGTGCATTACACTGGTAAACATTATTTTTGAAATATTCTGGAAGTTATTTAGATTAAGAGGACGTTAAACACCCGTTTTTTGAGGCCTAAAAACATTTATTCAGAGAATAGCTCTCATTTTGGGTGTAGTTAAAAAATTATATTTAAAAAAATATATAACAATTATATTTCGACCGCTTATAATTTTTAATATTATCTGTGTTTTTATGTTCTATAATATGTATTAATAGACTAATGTCGATTTTATCTTTATCGATAAAAATATAATTTCAAAAATACCAATTTAAATAGACAGTAATTCAATGTTAAATGTTCGATAAAATCTAAAGATACCGATTATGCATAACTATGTACAAATAAAGTATAAATATACTACGAAAGAAAAATGGATCGAAATATTTAAATATATGCAATATAAAAATTTTACTTTCATATTCCATTGGTCACAAAACAAATTTCTATCTTACTCAGCAACTTTTATTATTAAAGGAAAAAAATATGGTGATGCATGAACATCCACCTTTTAATGATAACTAATCGTTCAAAAAATTTATTAAGATTACTATAAAAGTTATGTATAAGTATTTTATAATTATACTAAATTTTATATTCGTAGAAAATGTTATCTTGTCAAAGTTAATTTTGGGTACATAAGAACTAATATCAAACAGTGCCCTCTATAGATTCTACAAATTTCTCATAGAAACAAATTATGGATAATGGATACAAGGGCTCAAAATCCCCCCCCCTGCTAATATAAATTTTCTGGCTACGTGCCTGCCTCCAGGTGGACTTAGCCTCCAACAAAATCATGTCTGAATAAAAAAAAGTCGTACGGTCTTTACTCAGTTCCGACAGTACTGGTAGAGTAGATTACAGTAGTATAATTATAAAAGTTAATGTATAATTTAGGTTAAATTTTTATACTTATGTAAATATAAGAATACACATGTAATAATAGGTAATTGTACTTCTACCGGTCAGTCTCAATGAATACCTACTAAATTACAGATGATCAATGGATTGCTCTATTTACATAATACAAATAATGGAATAATACACGGTAATATGAAACCTTCGAACATTTTAATTGATGCAGTCGGAAATATTCGTTTGGCCGATTTCGGAATAACAGATGTATGTATCTTTAAAAAATAAAAAAATAAATATCGGTAATATTTATGTTTTCATCGACCAGATTCTGTATGTAGTTATTAAACCACGTTTGACGGATATTATTTGGTGGTCCAGAGAAACAATGCTCAGTTATGAAATCAATCCAAAGGTAAACTTACTGTCAGCGACTGATTTTGTTGTTATCAATTAGTTGTAATGTTTTGTGTGAACCTATGTATTATATGTATTACAGAAATTAGTGTGTAATCAAAAAACTGATATTCAATCTTTGGGCATGATCATTCATTTTACATTGACTAAAGGTGAACATCCATTCGGAAATGAGTATCAAGAAATATGTAACAACAAAAAAAATGGTCATACGTTAATTCGTCTGAAAAACTCGGAACATCACCGGATGGTGAAAAACTGTCTTCGTAGACATGCATCGAAAAGACCGTACATCACAGCCATCAATCGGTAAGAATGCTACAATTACACGTGTTCACAACATTGAAGTACTGATTTTAAATTAGATATGTGTTTTTATGGAGTGACCAGAAAAAATGGGATTTTCTAATGACTTGTGTAGAAGTTCAGTACATTGCTGAATCATTACATGTCAATTCTTTTCCTAAATGTTTGGATGCAATAGCTATCGATAACTGGGATAATTATTTGGTGAGATTAACTGTTAAAAACGAAATAATTATTTAGCTGTCTTGGAATGATTCTTATATTATTTTAAATAATATAGTGATTCAAAGCAAGGACTGGAACCCTTCTGATTAAATCAGTTAGGACTATTCAATTATTAATGAATTAGATATTGAAAAAAAGTTAATTATCCTGATAAAGATTCCAGGGCTGAAAAATAAAAAAGTTTTAATTTTATTATATACCCACGAGCCATTTATTAGTGACAACTATTGATTATAAAATAAACATATTTATACCATTGAATATATAAAACATATATTTCTTATATTCAGTATTTATAGAACCAACAATATTGGGGTTTCTGCTACCTTTATTGTTTTTGCAAATACTGCCATAGTTTATATTATTCTTATTTGAATTATTTACAAAAATATTAGTGTTATGATGAAAAGTTTATAAAAATATTGCATATATAATAAATAATACTATATAATTTGCATGGAAATAAAAAAGCATTTTAACAAAAAATAGTGTTGATAGTTAATGAAACGATTAAATAATTATAAATAATAATTAAAATAATTAATGAAGTTCATACTCAATATGACTCAATTGCAGCTCTAGGAACTAAATACATACATACTATACATACTTATGGTATAAACTATAAAAATTGTTCGACTCTTTTAAATTATTTTACGTTTTATAATATTGCAAGAAATTAAGAATATAAATTAAATTAACAATTAAGTCCAAAGCCTTATGGATGTTATGAAAAAAATTGTACTTTGCTTTTGCCCAACAAGGAGTTTAAGTTCTTCTTCGGAAAAATTAAGTACGAGTTTCGGTTCTATGACCTTTGAATGGTTTCGATTCTTGTAATGATTATTTTTATATTCAATAACAGACTTCCAGTCTATACTTGAGAGTATAAGAAATATTAAGTTTGATCCGATTAGATAATCACAGTATTAAGCTGAAATCAATTTGTTATTTTACGTCACTACACATAGATTGATAATACTGTTATCATTTTTTTTTTTAAAGATTTCAATGAGTTTGAAAACTTCTGAAGAAAACAGATTTGTCAATTGCTGTACGCCGAGCAGATTTCTTCATTACATTTTCAATGATACAATTTTAACAATGAAGAGCGCTTGTCCAGACATGGAACAACTAACCATTAGTTACTTATCATCATTTCCGACATTAGTGTTTACGATGGTGAATTTAGTGAGACGCACGAAATGGGCCAAACTACAATGTTTCCAACAGTTTTTTAATAGTGTAAATTAATTTAGATGACAGATTGTAAATGTTTGTTCTAAAATATACCGTACGAGTTGTCCCGCACAGCTTGGCTACATTACAATTACACAAATATATTCAAATTGAAGTGTGGAATGTATTGGTTTTATTATGATCAATGCTTTTAAATTTTGTTCGATTTTGAACATACATTTTAAAATTCTAAATTTCATTATGCCTTTAGCAATAACAATTTTGAACTTACAATGTTAATATGTCACCATCTGGCCCAGTGCAAATAGATTTTTTTTTTCATGCATCATATAACAGAACAATACAATCAACAATGGGAAAAATATTGGCCGGTTATGTTTAAGTCAGCAACATTTAATATTTGACCGTATACCTTGTTGATGGTCATTAAAAAGCATAATTTGACAGGAAATTGGAGCCGTTTAAACTGGAATGGTATTGGTTGGTGTCATTGGTATTCAAGAAACCAAGACCGTTCCCTAGCTTCACAGCTAGTAAGAATAGTACACTTGAGAAGATAATTTTTTAAAGATTTTATTTGTAATCTTGTGCCGTTGCATAATGTTGGTGAATGTAAGTTCCGAAGGAATATTATAGGACTTACCTTTAGAATTAATTTGTGAGATGGAGTTCCAGGAGGGTTTAAAAAAATTAAAAAATTCAATAGGATGTACGGCCTCCTCTATCAAAAACAGTATCAACTGAATAGTAAACATTTGTTATTGAATTAAATCTTAATTGTACCATGTTATTTATTTGATTGACTTGCTCAAAGTTGGTGACAATATTGCTCTTTTCTGAAACCAACTCAACGTCTTAGTTATTTCCGGGTAAATATTTTCAATTAGGTCCTCCAAATAAGATGTAGAAAAATGAATATCAGTCAAATCAATTTGACAATGTAATGTTATTTATTCTATTTATTTATAGTTTTTAACATTATTCCAATAACATACCTTAAATCCAATTTTTATATATATATTTTTACTTTTTGTATGTATTTAAACATAGTACTATTCTTTGTTCAATTCATCTAGGTATTCATATTATATAGTTTAAATTAGGGTGACCAATTGTAAAAAAAAAAAAAAAAAACAGGACACTTTTTTTGCATTGAGTAAAAAAAAATAATTGATTGACAAAACATAAAACATATATAAATAATTAACGTATTAGTGTTATGAATAACAAATTCTTAGTAAAGTAAAATACAGTGAAACTTTCAATACTAAAATAAAATACCACCCAAAGTCCAATATAATATTACCATAAAGTGCTTGGAAGGTAAAATGTTTTAATTTTTAAATCATTTAGGAGAATTGTGGTCAACTTCAAATAGTTAAGGATAGATGAGGGAGAAGAATTTTTCAAGAGGAATACTGAAAACAAAACATAGAAATAAATCTTAAATTTTTTAAATTATGAAATTATACTCTAAAACTAGTAAATTCGTATTTTATATCAGGGAAACTCTAAGTCTGACCTTAAATTATATCTAAAATTTGTAAATAAAACATAATATTTCAATTTTAATAGATTATTTAAAATTTGTTTTTATTATTTATTATTATCTAAAATGTACAGCAAAACATGTAATAATTATAATAAACTATTATTATGATCAGGGCTCGAAACTTCTAGAATTTGCATATTTATTTATAATATGTTAGAATATAGAAGAGTAAGCTACAAATCCGTTTCATACTAAAACGAATGTAGCTTTAAAAGTTTTTAGTGTATATTTTTGCATATTTTTACATATTTTAGGGTTTTTGCATTTTTTCTGCTATTTTTATAAGTATCGTGCTATTTTTTGCATATAATTTGTTAATCTGAAAAAAATGAAGTAATTTTGTGGTTTATACTTAGTGAGCGGCTAAATTCCTACTTTACAAAAGTAAACGTTATAACGTATAAAGCCACGGTTACATAAAGACTTCAGCGCGGACGCCAATTATTCGGCGAATACCATTTCGCTTAACCGTTTGCTTATATGATATAAACCCGTCTTTACCAAATGTATCGATAACACGCCGATATTTGATAAGTGGTTTATATTTTATTACCTATAGATAAAAAAATTCCATTTATATGAAAGATATCATGTTTATTGTGCCCATATCTTAGTTGTTTCTTTGAGAACACGTAGTTGTATATCGACTAGTGATTGTGATCGTGCGTGCTATTTTAGAGTTATGGTGTTCGGTTTTACAAATATTTTTAAATCATGCCTAAAGAAAAAATATCGTTAGTTCAACATTTAAAATCTATGTACGTGAATTTGGTGCGGACACGTTTTCATATGATTCGTCAATGTTTTTTTTGTAAATTATCTATGTTTTTTTGTAAATAGGTACCTACTGCGAAATTAAAGTTAAAGATTTAACGTAACACAGCATCTGAAAACGGAAAAACATACCAAAGCAATTAAACGCCGGTAGGAAAAAACACAACAACTTGTTACGAAGTCAAGTAAAAAATCATCGTTCAACAAACATTTATGTAACGCTTTATTATCTACTAATATACCTTTAAATAAACTTTCAAATAATCAATTTCGTAATTTTTGGGAAATTTAAACGGGAAAAGAAATTCCAATGGAATCTACGTTAAGGCAAGGCTATGTGAATGATTTATATATTGAAACAGTTGAAAAAATAAATAAATAAAAAAATACTGGTCTATCACTTTTGAAAAAAATGTCTTGCATTTTATTGGATATAAGAGACATCGAAGAATTGGATGGTTTTCCAGATGATATTTCTAGTATTGATGTCCCACACTTAAAGTTTGCCACTATCACATCAGTCGACGTCGAACGCTCATTTTCAACGTACAAAACATTTTTGACCAATAACAGAAGAT
The DNA here is from genome assembly GCA_034509805.1 of Sipha maydis. Classification (NCBI taxonomy): domain Eukaryota; kingdom Metazoa; phylum Arthropoda; class Insecta; order Hemiptera; family Aphididae; genus Sipha; species Sipha maydis. The sequence continues at coordinate 71,039 of JASXSY010002076.1, forward strand.
TGTTCAAATTTGAAAATATTCACAAACACATAATAATACAGTGCAATTTTCAAGGTAGAAACTAAAATGTATGATTTATAATATTTACCTACTTACTTAATGATTTGTTGAATTTTACTAATTACATTTATTGATATGTTATGTAATGAAACGTTAAAATGGAATGAAGAAATCATACATTTACAATGGTCGACAAAAAAAAGAACATTAGAATATTTTAGATTCTGAACGGAGTGATGGAATCTATTGGTTTTACAATGACGTGTATGTTTTTTTTTATTTTTTTTTTTTTATTTTTTTATTTTTAATTTTTTTTTTGTGTCTGACAACACCTTTTTTGGCAGTAAAAATGCTTCGATTTGCTTACACAGCAACTTTTCTGAAAGGAAAGTGAATGCAGATGGAATTAAATTTGAAAAATATGTTAAAAACTATGAAAAAAATCAATTGGGACCAATTGATGGTTCATTATTAGAAACTAAATCCATTCCATCAGCTTCAACTCTAACTCGATCAAATTCCACAATAATAAATCTACCTGAAAATGTTTTTGACTTAGGTCCAATTTTAACTAAAAGTACCCAAGGTCCAATGATTGTTAACTATTATTATAAGCAGAAACATCTAAACGAATCGTGTCGTACTTTACTTGTCGAAATTATCATCAATGATTTGATTAAGAGGAATAGAGAATGACTATCAATCTAGCCAATGATATAGCTAATGCAATTGTTATGTCGTTCCCTTCTGAAATAAAGGTAAACAATTAATAACTATAATCTAATTAATTTTTAAATTTTTAATAATTTATGATAATTTAATACATTTTTTAGGATGTATATTTTTTGAGAGATGTATCTTGTAAAGCTCCAAAAGGTAAACTGTACTCAAAATATTTCAATACAATGAAAAAATTACAAAGTGTTGGATTGAAATTAACAAATAAAACATACGAGTGTAATAAGAAAATTGTTTGTAGATCAGAAGATCAACTTAATTATTCACTTAGTAAGTAATTTATGAAATTTAATAAATTATTTTGTCTTACTTTTTAATCTGATTTAATATTGAATAGGTGCATATGAAAATAATATTATTGATTTATTTAAAAACAAATTTATTTTTTATAAAAACTACTAAATTGTTGGCCGCAAAATTAGGTAATTCTGTAAACTAATGTTCTAAAAAATAATAATGATTAAAAAATGTATAAATATCATCTAATGATACAATTTATTATATAAATTATAATATTTAATCGCATGGTATCTGAAAGGTAGAATTTGAACTTTTGTATTTACTAATTTTAATATGCATATATCTATTTGATACTTAATTATGTTAGTTCTTATAAATACTTTAATTAGTAATACATATTTTGCATAGAAATTGAACCTGATGCTGAATAATTGCGTGCTACTTTACAAGATACAGACTTATCTTGGCCTGAAATTGAGTCAATTTGGAAAAAACAACAATATTCAGGCTTCAGTATATAAAGAATACGAGCACTGCATCCATTTTCAAACAATGGAATCATTTTACGAAACCATTGGGCTATAAATTGGTAAATACGTATATTATCACGTAAAAAATCACTCAAATAAATAGAAATTCAGTCTATATTATATTTACTATAAATTAATTTTTAAAACTGAAAATCTATTTACATATTCAACCAATAAGTTACTTAAATATAATATTCTATAATGTATAGGTAGAGATAGATTTTAGTCACATGTACTCAAATTTTAAAAGCTTATCTGCAAAAATTTGAAAGCAAATCATCTTTGATATTGAATATTTTTGATGAAAGAATAAAAGATAATGCAAGTAAAATAATATTAAATAAGTTAAGAGAATCTCCAAATTTATGCAAAGGTAAGTTTAAATGAATAAGTAAATTTAAACTTTTTATTTTTTTAAATTTTGGGCTATGGATATAATAATTGTTTTTCTTAATCACTCTGTAAGACTTAGTTATTTAGTCATATTACTTTAATCGTTATAATTAATAACACTTCAGAATTAATGCAATTAAAGGGGGATTTTTACCAAGTCACCCTGATTCAAAAATTAGTAATTAGTACTAAGTATATATTAATTTTAAAAATATGATAGGAGGCCAGGATGGAAATTAGTCCCCCCCAAAAAATTGGGCTATTTGCGTCTATGCACTTCAGTTCTATTTCTAAAGCTTATCCAAAATTTGATCATCACAGTATCTTCCATATAAAGGCTTACAAGCCTTTTTCCTATGTTATTACTATTTTAGTATACAAAGTAATCAACATATGTTTATTGTTTTAGATGGGATGAACTTAGCTATAATTTATTTGATGCATTCGTTGTTTATACCTACTTCAAAAAAAAAAAAATAACCAGAGATGAGAATGGGAAAACATCTTTCATAAAATATTCTATTAAAGATTCACAAAACACTTTTATCATAGAAGCATCTTCTCCAATGGAATTGGAAGTAATCATATCAAAACTCAAAAAACAAGAAAATAATATACAACCATGTATACTAGTGGTTGGCACTTTAATAGATCCTAAACAAATATTAGTATATTTTAACGATGTTAAATACAAATTATTTTCTACTTTAAAAGCCGTCAATATTTGTTTTAAGCTATTCCATGTATTTAATCTTGAATATCCTACCGAATCAAGTAACGTTTGACTATTTTTTCAAAATTATTTTTATGAGATTCATACTAAATATGATAAAAGATGTAGTTTGGTAAATCGAATTTGCTCAGAATTAGATGCAAATCATAATTGTTAGAATTCATGTATTAAGAAGTGTCATATTTTTATTTTTTACATTTTAGATTCTGAACGGAGTGAAGAATGTATTGATTTTACAATGATGTGTGTTTTTTTTTTTTTTTTTTGTGTCTGTCGACACGATTTGGGGCAGTAAAAATGCTTCGATTGCCTTATGTAGCAACTTTTCTGAAAGGAAAGTGAATCTATTTGGTACTTTGGGGGGTCAAAAGTAAAAAATTTCCAATATTTTTTAAATGCGACGGGAAAAACCATAAAAAAATTTGGGAAAAACGGGAGATTTTACGCAAAACCAGTTTTCGACATAATCAAATTTTTTATTTTGCTATAACTCAAAAACTAATCGATGTAAATACTTGAAATTTTCACCAAATGTTTAGATTAGCGTTCTCTATACACCATTAAATTTTCAAAGTATTTTGACTTTTATTAAGCTATTTATAGACAATTGAAATTTTCAATTTTTTTAAGTATTTTTTTTTTAAATAACGATAAAATTTTTTTGGCTGCCCAGAAAATCTTGAAAATTTAATACAAGGTTTCTTATAAGTTGTTCCTTAACTGATAAAAAAAAATCTTAAATCGTAAGTCACAACTTTTTTTTATAAGTGCTCAAAGTTCCAATTTATACGAAATATGTAAAAATCACGATAATTTGCAAGTTATTTTGTAGATAAAAATTCATAAAATTTTTTCTGTTCATACTTAAGGTTCAAAATTTTAACACTAGGTTATCTATAAGCTACTCTTCAAAAATCTTTAAAAAAATTTCTACCGGACTTAGAGGAAAAAATTTTATGACTGTTTGCAATTTAAATATTTACGAAATTGCATAAAATAGTGATTTATTCTCAAACGATTTTAAATATTTGTTATAATTCAAAAAGTATAAGTCGCAGATTTTTGAAATTTTTACCAGCTGTTAAGATTGGCATTTCCTTTATGACATATTTTTTTCAAAATATTATATTAATTTTTAAGCCACTTATAGGCATTTAAAATATTCGATTTTTTTACATTTTATTTTTATAATTAGTGATAAAAAAAATTTGGCTCGTACAAAATATTTGAAAATTTAATAGAAGATTCCACAGAAGTAGTTCTTAAAGTCATTCAAAAATTATTAAAATCCATAGGCACAATTTTTTTTTATAAGCGTTTGAACAGCAAATATTGACATAAAATTACATGTAAAATATAATATAATGTATAATATTCTAGACTGACAAACTATATCGCTGTATGCAACTGCCAACCCATCCTAATTGAAAAATATATTTATCGTTTCAAAATAAAATATACTTTTTACAATGTTTATAAATAACAATGTATTATATCCTAGACAAACATATGAACTCCGTTCAGAATCGTTATTCGTATACAATGATATCTATATATCATATACTAGGCATATACTACAAATATAACGGGTACGTCTTTTCCAGTCAGCATCATGACATCTTGATGGATAGTTAGTTGAAACTTTCTTTGGGTAGTGGTTAGATTCATCATATCTGTAAATCATAAATATTTTAACTAAATAAAATTTAAGTTGTAAAAAATATTTTATATTATCTTATTATGTTTGAAGTCTTGGTAACAACCCGTTTTTTTTGATTGTATAAATTCATCTATAGGTTGGTTCTTCCTTTCTTCATTTTTTTTATGTAGTCTTAATTAATGCAATTAAAAATGTACCGATTTTTGCTTTAAAATTTAGTAGTGATATATTATTATTTGTTTTCTTCTTATATATAATCCATGCATTAACAATTTATATTCTTTGTATCTCATTTTAAAATTTCTATTTATCTTACCTATGAACAATTAAACAATTACATTTCTATAAGCCAGCAGCATTTTCAAAAGAAGAGGGATTTTTTAATGACATTTTTAGTTCTATAACTTATATGTTTAATTAAAATATTATTAGTTTAAAAAAAAAAAATGTGTACATCATTAGTATTATTGTTTAGAATTTTAGCAAATGTATTAGATATATTATTTTATTATTTCATACTACAATAGTTAACAATATTTTTTGGGGAATTGTGTTTTATTTTTCTTTGATACATTTATGAATTTTTTTAATAATCAGTGGCGTGGCGTGGAGTCGACAGTGGTGTAAGCAATCACCAAAAATGATACCCACCTATACCTTAACTTTTATTTTTACTACCACTAGAAAGCAGCTTACAGTTTGTAATACTGATTTTACCTCCAAAAATGTATCTCGAACAACTTTTGGTTATAATCAGGGCTCGGAACTTTATGCGCTAAAAAACCATGAAATATGTGCATACGTATGCACTAAAAAAAACCAAAATATGCGGTATAATATGCATTTATTATTTTATAAAATATGTATTTAAAAGCATAATTAATAATTATAGAAACAAAATTTTTTTTTATTTTATTTGTATTTTTCTTTTGGTAATGAAGCTGTTCTATACTGGATCTATTCCCAGAGTCCTAAATTTAAAAAAAATTGAATTTATCAAATACAGCTAGTATTAAATCATGTTAGGTATTCATTGTTATATTTACCTGAATTACACTGAATGATAAGATGCTTTCTTATGTTTTCAAGTTTAAATGATCGTCTGTTGTGGCTCAGAAGGTTTTTGTAAACAGAAAATGATCTTTCGACATCCACTGACGTAATTGGTGCGTACTTGTAGAAAATAAGGTCATTTGTTGTCAGATCTTCGGGAAGACCATCCATGGTGGAGATAGATCCACTAAGTATTGACGAGATTTGTTTTAATGTTTTTAAACCGATATTTTTAGACAAAACATTTTCCATTTTTTCATAGACTTTTTTCCCTGGTTCACCTTAAACGGATTTTAATTGTGTTTGAACATTGTCCACGATACTTAACGATTCAGCCAAAGGCATGTTTTTTGTCTGCAGTTTCAAAATTGATTCAGAAAGAACTTTAAAATTTGAAGTAATATACACCAAATTATTTTGAACGTGTTCTTTTACCAGTTTTTTTTTTGAAACTTTAATACTTAAAGCATCATTGGAGTCCAACATATTAACAACATCACGAATTTTTTCGTAATATTTACAATAATAAAGTGCAGCATTGATCCAGGTACCCCATCGGGTTATGATTGGTTCTGGAGGTAAAGGGATATCCGGTGCGTAATTTTTTAAAATTTGTATGCGTGATGGTGCTTTTTTAAATATTTTTTTTACATTAGCTACAATATTATCAACAGTACCAAATTGATTTCGTACTTCCTCCGAAACTCTATGGAGGCCATGAGCAGCACAAGTCACATGTACCATTTTAGAGTAGAGTGCATTCAGAGATTTTCCACACTTTACCATATACGGCGCAGCGTCAGACAAAAATAATAAAACGTCGTCGTGTCTTATCCCATCAGGCCATAAAATGCTTAAAGATTTGTCAAAAAGTTTACAAACTGTAGAGTGATTGGTCTTTTCCAGTGCTTCAGTATTCAGTAAAAAAATTGGACCAGCAGTATCCTCTTCTAAAGTCCCTATTATTACATTAGCTATATACCGACCTTCTGCGTCTGTTGTTTCATCAAGTGACACCCAAATTTTTCGGTCAAAAACACGTTGCCTAATTTTTTCCATCATTTCGTTGTAGCAGTCGTCTAAATAGAATTTTCGAAGTACTGATTCTGTGGGGACATCTTTTCCAGAATAAACTTCCAAAAATGTCCGAAACTCTATATTTGATAGTTTATTTAGTGGTATATTAGCCGAGACCATAGCTTTGCATAAATCCAGGTTGAACTTCGATTTTTTAGACGGTAAATCATTAGTTAATAGTTGTTGGCATTTGGTCTCTTTTTGATTTTCTTTACGTTTAACAGAACTCAAATGTTTTTCTGTTTTCAAGTGCTGTATTACGCTGGATCTTCTTTCCGAATCGACTTTCGTTTCGCAATATTTGCAAAATAATACCCTAGTGTCAATACTAATAACATTTTTACCGAACTCAGACACGAAAGTATTTAAACGACTGCTTAAATTTTTTTTTGCTTTAGGCATTTTAACTTTTGTCTGACAAATATTAAAATCAGAATATTACGTGGCACATAAGCGGTAATCGAGCACGGTAAGCAAAAAATACGAACTACGAACACACTAATGTATTAAATTAACAGACCACCGTTATCGAATATGTTTTCGACACACGATCAAACACATACTAACACACACCACGAATATACAATATGCCAATATCATTGCCCATTGGTATATGGGCATTTTGTTTAATTTTATCTAATGAGCGACTTCAATATAAATTAAAACCTGGGCGATCATTACGGTAAGAGTAACGGCCAATTCTTATTTCTTAGTAAAAACACTATAAACCATGCGGGCGAGCGTCGCCGACAGTAATAGTGACAGCTATTGGTAAAAATAAATATTTTATTCTTGAAAACATTTTAATTAAATACAACGATTATAAACGTTTACATAATATTTCAACTATTATTCGGTATAGTATACTTCAAAATATAGACTAGGAAACCGTGTGCGGCGGCTATTTATTTTTAAATTATTTAATTTACAATATTCAATTATCAAAAACTTGTTTGTTGTTGATTTCTTATAAATTTTTACCAAAAAATGCATTTATATACTCAAAATCTTTAAATATGCATAATCGTATAAATTTGGTAAAATATGCAAAAATATGCAACATCAACTTTTGTATTTCAACTGTATGGTTCATGAAACGAATTTGTATCGAATCAGATTTGAAATATGCACCTTCCTGAGAAAGATGCAAATGCATAAAGTTCCGAGCCCTGGTTATAATATAACAAAATTAGCAACAACATAAATAATTTTAATACATTAACTATTTATTTTAAATACTTTTAAATAATAAACAGAACAATTTTTTTAAGTTCTAAATTATAATGTAGGGATAATAATATTTATTATCTATAATATATATATATATAGTATAAATTATCTATAATAAATAATACAAAAAAATTAAAATAATAATAATAATAATCCCGTTTTTTTCTTAAATCTATTTTTTAGTTCCAAATTCTTGTAGTTTACAAGTTCACTTATAAGACAATTCTATTATTCTATTTTGTTTTAAAAAATCTTCAATTACATCATTATAAAAATTAGGTTCACACTTTATAGTCATTAAAATTTCTTTTTCAATGGAAAGTAAAGATAAACTTGAAAGTCTATTTTGAGTTTGATTATTTCTTAAATAAGTTTTTATCCTTTTTAAAGCAGAAAAAGATCTTTCAGCAGAAGCACTTGTTGCAGGAATGGTTAAAACTAGTGCACATAATTTAGTAACTTGAGGTAGGACAGTTGTTAAATTTGTTTCCCTCAAATATTCTAAAAGTTTATAAATATGTGTTTGATGAAACTGATCAGATGAATATATAATTGACAATTCACTCTTTAGCTTTGGAAACTCGAAATACCGACCATATATTTGTTTAAGTGAAATAAATTTATCCTGAGGAAAATAATCTTTGTAATGAGAAAATTTTTCAAAATCAAGTAACCCCATAAATTTTAAGTTAAATACTTCAGAAAATCGTTCATCAATTTTCACTAAAATAGTATCTATTATTTCATAGAATAAACGTTTATAGTTAATTTTTCTATCTACTGATACTTGAACCATTCGAGACCTTTTATTTCTGGATGGAACTATTTTATCTTTTTCTAAGTCATTTACTTCATTCCAAACTAAATCAAATTTCTGCCTGTATTCATATAACTGTTTCTTAAATTCATTAATTTTTTTAGTACAATATGAAATATCAAATACTTTTTTTTGTAATACATCAAAAAGGTACCTAGCTAAAGGAAGTATTTTTCCAAAAATGATTAAATTAAAATTAAAATCAAAATCTTTTAATGTTAAACAAAAGCCTCTAGCACATATAATTGATTCGCCATCCCATTTATCAGCGTTTTCTAAAATAGACTGCATTAATTGATTAATTTCTTTTTTATGTTCAACCATAATATTAATTAATCTACTATTATAGTTCCACCTTGTTGGAGCAATAGTTGGAAACCGTTTTTTAACAATTAAATCTAACTCATTTATTCTTTTTGTACTATTAGAGAAAAAAACAGCAAACCCGTTAAGATTTGTAAAAAAATTTTTACATTCCTTAATATGAGACACTGCTTAAGAACTAAATCAAGTTTATGTGCATAGCAATGAATATACATGGCATTTTTATATTTCTGTCTTATCAAAGTCTGCAAACCATTATGAGAGCCAGACATAACAGAAGCTAGATCATATGTCTGAGCAACTAATTTGTTCTCATCACATATATACTCTGGAAGTATTGAAAAAAAATGATCAGCAAAAAATTTAGCTGACCTATCTGCACTAACATCAGAAAACCCAATAAATCTCTCTTGAACACCCTTGTCATTAACATATCTAAATACTGTTGTGAGTTGTGATCTTTTTGTAATATCAGTTGTTTCATCTGTGATTACTGCTAAGAAGTCAGCATCTTTAATTTCATTTTTAAATTTTGTAATTATAACGTTTTTTATAGAATTAATTAAATAATTTTGTATGCCATTTGAAAGGCCTGTAAAAATAGTAGAATTTGAAGTATGAAATTTTAGTTTATCATCAACGGAAGAGAGTAAATTAAATGTTTCAACAAAATTACCTCTATTTAAAAAATTTTATTTTTCATCATGACCTCTAAAAGCTAATTCTTGTTTAGCAAAGAAACAAGTGATATCAATTAATTTACTTATAATGTACCTATTATTATCTACTTTTTCATTGTGTTTATTTATGTTTTTTTTAAATTTTCACTTAACCAAATATCTATCCTATTATTCCCAAAAGTTTTTAAATTTACCAAGGCTTGAATGTGTAGCTGACTTGATTCGTGTCTAGTTTTTAAACCATGAAAATTAGACATATCAGTAAACCCATATTTTGATCAAATATTCGATTCACTATGTTAAAAGAGCAGACAGGGCCAATAATATAATTTATCCGAACAACCACAAAGCTAGTCACATGTTTTATAAAAACATTCATTAAAATATCGGTAACAATTTTTAGTTTTAGATTTCAAATTAGGTAATTTAGGAGTAGGTCTCCCTCTTAAAACAATATCCATTTTGTCTTTAAACGTATGCGCGCCTAATGACTTTACCAGTAATCTATCTATATCACAGTGGAAATTGGACAAATTGTCTTGTTGAGGTAAAAATTGAAGTGTTGGTGGTGATTTATTGATTGAAACTGATGATAATTTTGTATTATTTGACTGATAGCTAGTACATGCTTTTGGTGAAAAAACAATGAAAGTCCTTGATTTATTGAAACTAAATTTCCTCCTAAAACATAAATTAGAAAATAAATAGGTAATACATTTATACAAATTGTTTTGTTGTAACTGTATATCATTTGAAATAATTGATAAAAAAAATAATTGAATTCTTTTAATAACTTAAAATAATAAATAATTGTTATAATACATTGCATTAGATTTGGATCAATATATTTTTTTATAAATAAATTTCTGAAGAAATAATTCATCTCATGGATAAAAAAAAATTATATTTTATGAATAAAAAAATACAACATACCCTTGTCTAGTTTAATTTATAATATAAATATTTTAATAGAAGCACAAAAATTAAACATATAGGTAGTATAAACATATTTTTAATTCGAGCTTCTGTGGTCATGTATACAGGGCCGTCACTAGGGCAGGGCGAGCGGGGTTAGCGCTCTCGCCACAGTTGGACAGGATTTGTTATATTAAGTTTAATTATATGACATGTTGCGTTATGAATTTATTTACTTATTCATATTGTTGTAAGGTACTAAATTTGTTAAGTCTGTTTGCGCACATTTGAGTTTCAATATGCAACTGTTGCGTGATCATGACATTTTCGATATTTAAGGCCTCGCAATTTTAATCTGCCCCAAGCCCCGCAAATAATCAGGACAGCCCTGCATGTATACTACAGAAATATTTAAACTTTAGATGTAGTTAGATTGTATGAGTAATTGGTAATAAAATTACTTTATAACTTATTTTATTATTTACATATTAAGAACATACTTTTTGATCCAATATCAGTATTTTGTGATGAAGTTGTGGATTCTGAAATTGGTGCAACAGCAACACTAATTTCGTTTGACCCGACAATTTTATTGATTGCTGCAATGATGACAAACACTTAATATTGGCAGTTAAATAATTATTATCATATATGTTTGATGTTTAAGTCATTTCAATATACCTACATATTAACATTTAAGTCATTAAACACTAGAATACATTTAAAATATATGAAGTTATTACTTACTTGGTGTTTTTGAAAAATAGTTGCTTATATTTTTATTTGTAAATTTTGACATTCGCATTACACACGAAGATATATGTAAAAGCCAATTATAACTGCTCACATGATTTTCTTGTTTGCCACACACACAAGTAGTAAAATTAGCATCTTTAACATGATCACTCATCATAAAATAATTAAAAATATAAATGTTATACAATTCCTAAATATTTAAAAAATAAATTAACTGTAATTTGTTACTATTGAATAAAGTCAAATAGTCATAATAGTCTCAAAGTGGCAGTGCAGCACTGAGCATCGTACCAACGCAATTAGTAAAAAGAACCGGATGGGCCTCGCTCTGCTGTACAGTTGGGGGTGGAGTGCACCTCGTTTATAGGATAGGTCATTATTACAATGGATTTGTTAAATTTGAATGCAATGATAGATATCATTGTATACGAATAACGATTCTGAACGGAGTTAATATGTTTGTCTAGGATATAATAAATTGTTATTTATAAACATTGTAAAAAGTATATATTATTTTAAAACGATAAATATATTTTTCAATTAGGATGGGTTGGCAGTTGCCTACAGCGACATAATTTGTCAGTCTAGAATATTATACATTATATTATATTTTACATGTAATTTTATGTCAATATTCGCTGTTCAAACGCTTATAAAAAAAAAATTGTGCATATGGATTTTAATAATTTTTTAATGACATTAAGAACTACTTCTGTGGAATCTTCTATTAAATTTTCAAATATTTTGTACGAGCCAAATTTTTTTTATCACTAATTATAAAAATAAAATGTAAAAAAATCGAATATTTTAAATGCCTATAAGTGGCTTAAAAATTAATATAATATTTTGAAAAAAATATGTCATAAAGGAAATGCCAATCTTAACAGCTGGTAAAAATTTCAAAAATCTGCGACTTATACTTTTTGAATTATAACAAATATTTAAAATCGTTTGAGAATAAATCACTATTTTATGCAATTTCGTAAATATTTAAATTGCAAACAGTCATAAAATTGTTTCCTCTAAGTCCGGTAGAAATTTTTTTAAAGATTTTTGAAGAGTAGTTTATAGATAACCTAGTGTTAAAATTTTGAACCTTAAGTATGAACAGAAAAAATTTTATGAATTTTTATCTACAAAATAACTTGCAAATTATCGTGATTTTTACACATTTTATACAAATTTGAGCTTTAAGGGCTTATAAAAAAAATTTGAGTAAACCCATCGCCGATATTTTTTAGTTACGATAAGTTTAACTTATCATAAATCTTGTATTAAATTTTCAAAAGTTTTCGGTCTGCCAATTAAATGTTATAGATGTTTAAAAACAAAAATTTTACAAAAATCGAAAATTTAAATTGTCTGTAAATAAGTCAAAATATGTCAAAATACTTTGAAAACTTAACCATGTATAGAAAACGTCAATATAAAGATTTGGTGAAAAGTTGTTCCGGTTTTTCGTTTTTGAGTTAGAGCATTTTAAAAAAATGTAATTTGTAAAAACGTGATTTTGCGTAAAATTTCCCGTTTTTTCGTAATTTTTTTATCGTATTTTTCGATTTTTTTAAAAAGTATTGAAAAGTTGGATTTTAGACTTTTTTTTAGGATTTTTAGAGCCAAAGTACCATCTACATTCACTTTCCTTTTAGAAAAGTTACTACATAAGCAAATCGAAGCATTTTTACTGCCAAAAAAGGTGTCAGACACAAAAAAAAAAAAAACACACATCATTGTAAAACCAATAGATTCCATCACTCCGTTCAGAATCTAAAATAAAATAATTTAAAATGTCGATTAAAATCAAGATGATTGCCGATTGGTCGGGTATGATATTTAAAAATCGCTTATACATCAGCACCACCTCCGCGTATACTATTCCGCATGATAATTCCAATACTTTATACCATAAACTGTAATAGTCTAATATATAAAATAGGAAAGGGAATTGAAATCGCTTACACACACATCGCATTACTCATGTTTATAGAAAATGTATAGTTGAGCTGAACGTGCACGTGCGGAAGTACGGGGGACATTTTACCGAGAATCTCGGCTTGTAATGAATCGACGACCGAAAGGTTCAAAACCAAAAAACCATGTTATTTTTAGATTAACAACAAACAACAATTTATAAATATAAAATCAATGAAAAAGTAAACAATAATATTATTTCACATTGATCATGGCTAAAATTTAATCTAATTTAGTTTTTTTAAATAATATACCCAATAACGTTTTACAATATAAGTATAACGCTTACACTGCTTATATGCACGCCACGCCACTGTTAATAATATATATATATATATATATAAACAGTGTGATCACGATAAGTGAAAACACTCAATAACTATGTATAGGCCTCATATATTTTAATTCTGATTTTTTGGCTAACTAATAAACATAATTATACACATTTTCATGTAATTAGACTATTTTTATGACAATTAATTTCGCGCATACACACAATAACTTTTTTTTTTTAAATGGCATGACCTATTTTTGACTACAAATTATTTTTCTTTGTTTATTAGTTAGCCAAAAAATCAGAATTAAAATATATGAAACCTATACATAGTTATTGAGTGTTTCCACTTATCGTGATCACACTGTATATGTATGTATAAAAACAAGTTAAAGTGCACACATAAAACAAAATTAAATAAAATTCTTCGATCAGATAAGTTTGAGCTTCATCATTTTTATCTTCATTGTCTTTACGAATACACAATAAACAAAGCATCAACTTAGTTTTATTGTAGTTAGGATCCTTAATTAATATATTTCTAAACATACATGAGCCTATATTAATATTTTGATCAAAGATATATTTAAAATAAAAACACGTTCCTAAATGATATTACCTTAACGTAAGAAGAGCAATTAAAGATTTACATTTTTTCAAGATCATAAAGTGAATATTCCATTTCTTTCGGATTAATATTAACGGCTCGATAATAATATTTTAACGACCGATTAAAGTCATACTAAAATATGACATAGATTACATTTTTTATTGTGAATATTTTTTTAATAATAACAAATATTAGCTTTAATTCATACATTTTACCCAATAAATTAGGACATTCAGTTATTTGGTATACATTCCTTGATCTGTATAATATGATGTTGGAATAAAATATGGTTTTATTGAATTTCTAATTCATGGAATCACCAAAAGCTATTTTGAATAAAGTTTCTATTTTCATGGTATTAACGATAAATCGATTTTAAAAATGTACACAGAGGTTGATAGTATGTAAGGATTTGCTATGATTAATTTTAACAGTGTGATTAAAATGCCTAAAAATGCAATAACTTCCATTGTTTGTTGAGATTCCTTTTACATTACTTTCATCAAATTAAACAACAGATCCTCCGAATGTATGCGGTATGTAATTTAAACAATTCATTAAAATTTCAGATAATTTAAAACTAACTCCCGTTTATAAAACTAAAACTAAATATTAAAAATAAATAAGTTATACTTTGAATACATTTAAATATAACTATTATTATTTTACTATTTGATTCATAATAATTTTATTTGCATTCATATAAAGATATACAATATCATCAAACATTTTTTGTGTTCATATTTATTCTTTTCCAAGTTACCTTTTTCCATAAGATGTGCACCCAACTTATCTGTACCCCAAATTTAATTCTCCTAGTGAGTTCTAAATCCACATCACTACTAGGGATGTCCAAATATTATCGATAATATCGAAATATTGATATTTGTTGTAAAATATATCGATATTTTATGTCGATATTTATAATCTGATATGTCGACTATGTCGATATATTTGCCGTAATATTGGATAATTTATCCATGATGTTTTTCAATAATTGTTGAAATTTAATGAAAAATTTAAATTATAATTTGGGTAGTACAGATATATTAATATCTATCATGGTGGATAAATCCACCTTGATGTCTATGATCGACAGTGATCATAAAACACTATAAATAAATGGATAACTAATAATCTAATTTTAGAATGACTAATCAATAGAAATAAATATAAAAACAATATTAGTATTAGTATAAAATTATTTATTATGACGATAAATGTAAAATATAAATATTTACATGTTTACAAAATGTGGTAGTGTACAAGAACAAGATACAGTTGTTAGAGTGTGGTGTTTCAGTGTTTGTATAATTGTGTAGTACTTTTTAGGTAACTTTTTAGTTGGTTAAAAATGTCTATCAATTTATCAAAAAATCAAATTTTAAATTATTTTACCAAAATAAATGCATACAGTTATAAATGCAAAATGTGTAGTAAAACGTACAAGACACCGAATGGTAGTATTGGGAATTTGAAAACACATTATGCTACTCATTTAAAAGCAGGCACGTAGCTAGGATTAAATAATTAGGGTGGCACAGTTATGGCCAATATTTTTCTTGAGTGGCCAACAGTTTTACTTCCCCCCCACATTAAACACTTATAGAATTATGTTTATGTATAGGTATTTTGTTTATAATATAATAAAATTGTAATTTCTGAATATAATAATTAGTGTAATTAGGTAAAAAAAGAACTACATTTGATAAACAAATAAATTAGATAATTTTTATCTTAATATTATATAAACCTTATACATTATAATGATTATAATGTATATGAATTATAAATATATACATAAAATGTATGTTAAAATAAATACAATTTAAAAAAATAGTCTATACTAAAATAATTTTTCGATTATTATGATTTATAGCAAATTTATCTACAACTTCTTCCAAGTCCAGAGATTTTGCTATCTTCTTTTCGATGCTCATCATAGATAAATTTGATAGGCGTTCATCCGTCATTTTATTTCGCATATATGTTTTAAGTCTCCTTAGGCAAGAAAAAGTCCTTTCGCACCCTGCACTTGATACCGGAATTGTAATAGAGATTATAACCATCTTGTATGTTTCATTAAAAACAATTTTATATTTTTCCAATAAATCAACAAAATTCATCAAATTTGTGATTTTTATTTGATTTTCTTTTTGGTAAATTTTTATTGTGTTTAGTATTATTTTAAGTTCTGATTTTAGTAATTCTGTATCCAATTTATAATGTTGGGCTAAAGATTTTAGGTCATCATAGCTCAGAAATTTGCCATTTTTTGGATGTAGATAATCAATAGCATACAAAATACTGGAATTAATGGAAAATCGATTTTCTAACTCGTTAATAATTTTATCTAAAATTGGCAAAAATAATTTTGTACGAAAATCATTTTTTGATTGAGCTTGTTCATTTTCTAATGATATATTTTCATCAATAAAAAATGATTTAAACTTTTGAGGAACACGCTTTTTTCTTATTTTATGGATTTGTTCACTGGGTAATGGTATATTATTTTCTCTACAAATATATAAAGCTTCTTCGTACATTTTTTCAAAACATATATAATTAATTGGTCCATCACATTCGTTAAGACGATCATTTGAATAATTTCTCATATTTTTAAGAGTCATAATTAACGACTCTATTAATACCATACTTTCTGCCATTTCGGCAATAACGCCTTGTAAAAAATCACTAACTTTTTTGAACATAGTTAGTATGTTAGAAAATACTACCAAATTTAATACAAATATAAAATCTATTTGATGTAAAAGACCTTTAGCGGTAACTGAACGATCTCCTTTATCGTTAATTAATTTATGGAGTAAAATTAATAATGGACTTAGAACTTTTTTAAGACTCAAAGTTGCAAAAACTTGTGCTGTCCATCTGGTTAGACAGATTTTTTTCAATTCTACAACTGAATGTAAGTTAATTTTTTTTTGAATGTCAATAAAAAGCGAATGAACTGCCGAACCTGATACAAAAACATATATCTCTTCAACCAAATCAAAAAATAATTTTACATCACTAATATTTTTACATATGTCGGCAATAACTAAATTTAGTTTATGGTTATAACAATGCACATATATTGCTTGCGGAACTTCGTCACGAAATAATTTTTGAACACCATTTAATCTACCGCTCATTACTGCTGCTCCGTCGTAAGTTTGTGCCACACATTTTTGTAGATCTACTGAACATTTTTGTAGTATTTCTTTTATGTAATTTAATAAGGAAGGCGCATTTAATTGTTTAGCAGGTTTAAAGCCCATGAACCTTTCATGTATTGAACCTTGAATATAATAACGTACTACTACTGATAACTGTTCTGTCTTACTTATATCTTTCGTTTCGTCAACTATAAGAGCAAAATAATTACAACTTTGTAGTTCAAAGCTAATTTTTTCCAAAATTATTTGATTGAAAATACTGATCATTTCATTTTGGATTTGAGGACTGGTATATTTGGCATTTTGGGGAACATCTCGGCCTACAACTTCACACTGTTCATCTATTAAATGAAGAAGTTCCAAAAAATTACCACGGTTTAAGCTTTTTACGCTTTCGTCATCACCACGTTGTGCTATACACTGTGTTCCGGTATATAATAAAACGCTAGCAATGCGCTTAATGTATTTTCTATTTTCTTTTATAAGTTTCAAATGACCCTCATTAATTTGAACAGAAACAGATGGAATATTTTTGGTTTTCATGTTTTTATAAGACACCCACATTACATAACAATTTTTATGGTCTTGACTTTTATCATGTTTTTTAAACCACTATCACTGAACGTCGCCTTTTTCCAATTTTTAAATCCTAAACTGATAAATGTTGTTTGATTGTCAATGTGCTTTGAAAACATTCTACATGGAAAACAATAGACAGCGTCTTCTAAAATACTATATTCGAGCCAAGCAAATGATTTGAACCATTGTTTTGAAAAATGACGCCAACGATCACCATACTTAGTTTTTGGATAAAATGTTAAATTTGGTTGTGTAGGTTCATTGTTCAAATTTTGAGAAATATCTGAAGGTCCCGGAATTTTTTTTAAAACACTAGCAACACTAATTTTGGTATTCGGCTCCGGTTCTTTAATTAAAACGCCGATATTTGATTCTGAATCGCTATTGCTATAACTATCCGTACTACTAGTAGTGTCATAATTATTACCTGGATTGTTGGTTATATCATCTTGTCCTTGAATAATAATGTCCGAAGAATCCACACTAATGTTCTCGTTGTTAAGTTTCTTAGCAGAAAAATAATTTTGCATTGTTATTTGTCTTTTCATGGCAAAAAATTTAAAATTACGTACAATTTAAAATAAATAACTATGAGTAGATATAAATGTATTATATTAGTTATAAATACTATTATTAGTTATTAAATTAATACACTGTACATGGATCACAAATCGCGACAACCACAACCACAAGTCTTCAAATGTCAACTGAATAATAGCTGTATTGCTAGGTAAAGAATAAAATAGTACATAATTAGAGACACAATATTATTGTTACTTTTCAACATTACATGTTTAAATTAAAAGTGAATAATAATATGTGGGTCACATACTCATTCGTTGATCGCTGTTGTAATAAAATACTATATATCACATATTATACTTTATTATTATTTGTTATAGTTGATTATACCTCGGCGATTAAATTTATATTTATAGATTATAAGGTACCCGATTATAATAATTATATACTTATATGATTATAAGTCATGCCGCGATTGGAAATTCCGATTTACTGGAATTGGAATACATGCGAGTTCTTGCGACTTTATAATAATAATTAATATAGATGCATTATTGTCGTCGTTACGACGAATACGGCCGGGTATGGATGAACGATTTCTATTCTGAATTCTAATATCCTGGTAATCTGACCACTATGGTCATACTATGTTCGGAAAGACAATTATGTAAAAATAACAAATATGATAATAGAAATTTTAAAATATATTTAATTTTTTAACCCAATTATTTGAGCCTTGGGTATTTGAATAATATTTCAATGTAATGGAGTGGCCATCAGGGTGGCCTGTAAATATTTTGGGTGGCCGGGCCACCTCTTAGCTACGTGCCTGTTTAAAAGATCCTTTAGATAAAGTCGTTCCTGGAAAAAGGAAATCGCGAACGGTTTTACCATCCGTAATGTGCAATACAAACTCTACCCAAGTAGATATTCCAGATGAACCTCAAATTTTAGACCATGTAAGTATTTTTACTAAATCCGTAAGCTTTTGTTTATGTATAACCTACTTATTTAAATGTATATTTTAAACAATCAATACTGAATACATTTTAATTTATTTATAGGAACCTTCTTGCTCTAAACATTCAAAAGTACAGCAAATTTTACCTAATATGGTAATGAACATTAAATCAATAGAGAGTATGTAAAAATTATTTTTGTTATAATTTAATTTTATAAGAGCTTAAAAAATACTTCATTAATTGTGAAACTAAGACCACATTTGTTCAATTTTATTTAATAGGTGGCACGAAAGCAGAAAAAATTACAAACGCTATAGCTTATTATATTTGACAATGTGCCGTTTAAAACTGTTAAGAGTGAAGGTTTTAAGCATTTGATGCAAACAGCATGTCCCTTGTACAAAATTCCTAGTAGGAATACTATTAGAAGAAGAATAGATAACATATATGATGTCACTGTCTTGTAAATTTAAAGAATCTCTTTCAAAAGTTAATTTTATAGTTGTTACTACTGGTGCATGGACGGAAACAGTGCAGATTAAGAGCTTTCCTGGTATCACATTACACCTTATTGAAAATGTCTGTTTAATATCAAGTAATAATAAAAATAATTAAATCTTTTGATATACAGAGTGTATCAAACAGTACTGACATATGGAATAACTTTTTTGGTATTTAATATTTTTTTTGTATTTTTTTTTTTTGTATTATTTGTAGACGCTTGCGCTACACGTTTCATATAAAAAAATTTTTTTGTCTTTTTTTAGCTCTGAAAATAAAAAAATTAAAATTTGATAAAAAATGTATTTGAAAAATTCAAAATAGCCAATTTATAAACCCGATTTTTAGAAAAATTTTGATGGTTCAAATATTTATAAAAGTGTTGCCGTTAATTTCCTACAAATTATTTAGTTTTTGGAAATATGAACAATTTTTTCCTTTATCATACCAAAATAATCAACAATCATCAGTCATCACTGTTACTAGTATTAATGACTATTATCGTTTTATTTGTTTATCGAGTTTTCATATGTTTTCAGTTATCATTTGTACTAATATCATTGATGACAATCACAAAATACCTGTCATCATAATGGCTTATAAATTTATAAAACTTTAATTTATTTCCTCTGATTTTCGTCAGTATTAGCCACGATTAAAGATATAAGATTTAATATTGGTATTAGCAATCACTATAGGTGAATCATTTGAGTTCTAATAAATAAATTATTATATTATTAATAACTGTTATTATTTTAGTAAGCTTGTTATTATTATTCAAACATTTTCATTATTGTGTTATCAATGTACCCACCAATTCACCATTCATCATTTTAACGTCCATCAAATTTGAAGATTTGTTTCATGTGTCCAAACACTGGAGTGCTTGAAACTGTGAATGCATTATGGATTATTCATGACAAATTAAATTTGTCATGGGATTATTTATGTATTGCTCACCAAAACAAAATCATGTTGAACAGTATCTCACAATGCAAGAGTGACACAAATATTAAAATCGGTCACATACAGAATATAATGATACATTCATGTTCACATCCATATGTGGCTTAACGACAAAATATTTGCAAAATAATTTCCACTTGGTTTCTGAAGAAATGTTCCACAAATTAAATTGTTATACATTTTTAAGAAATGAATCACCATTACCGTGATTATATCACACAATCACGGCATCACTTACAAAAACAAAATTAGTTAAACGAAGTTACCACACTATGCAAGATGTA
This sequence comes from Sipha maydis, assembly GCA_034509805.1. Lineage (NCBI taxonomy): Eukaryota > Metazoa > Arthropoda > Insecta > Hemiptera > Aphididae > Sipha > Sipha maydis. Next base: position 92,030 of record JASXSY010002076.1, read on the forward strand.
AGTATACATAATAGTTATTTTTTTAGTGGTTTTACGATAGAATGTCTGCAATTTAAATTATTTTGACAATAACATCAAAAAACTATTAATGAGTACTAATTAACTATAATATATTTTAGAGCTTTAAATATTTTAGGATCTTTTGTTCAAAAGGACGGGGCTTTGACATGGATGTAAAACATAAGATTAAGTGCGGGTGGATGAAATGGAGAGAAGCATCGGGTGTGTTATGCGATAAGAGAATTCCAATTAAGCTGAAAGGTAAATTTTATAAAAGTGTAGTGAGACCAACTATGCTATATGGTTCAGAGTGTTGGGCGGTTAACAGGAGAATAGAACAAAGTATGAGTGTCGCGGAAATGAGAATGCTTAGATGGTTGAGTGGAGTGACAAGAGAAGATAGAATAAGGAATGAATACGTGAGAGGTAGTGTTGGTGTAGCGCCAATTGTGGACAAGATGAGAGAAAATAGGCTGAGATGCTTTGGGCATGTGATGAGGCGAGAGGAAAACGAATGCAGTAAGAGTGGTTATGGTGATGGACGTTGAAGGGAAAAGGGGAAGAGGAAGACCAAAAAAGAGATGGTTGGAGACTTTGGAGAATGACATGAGGGCTGTCGGTGTGTGCAGAGGAGATGTGATTGACCGAGTGAAGTGGAGGTGTAGGACAAGGGTGGCCAACCCCAAATAGTAAGGAGGAAGGCGAAGTAAAAGAAGAAGAAGAAGAATTAACTATAATATATTTTAATCTTTGATGAAAAAACTACAAAATTAATGAGCTATGTACTTAAAATTATATTTAACTAAAAATTAATAATTAAAATTTTTTTTTTATTTAGGAAATAAATGTTATTTTCTCCGAAATTCTTTAAATGCAAGTAAACCAATCAATAATAACAGTCAAATTTGAGTATATTGTGACTATACTTCCCAATTTGATCAGTAAATGAAAATTTATATTTTTTGATACATATACTGTGTACATTTAAATAACAATGGAATAATAAATAATTATGTTGTACATTTTTGAACAGACTACACAATAGATAAGTAAGTACGAATATTTTTAACAATAAAATAATTAAATCTAATAATTATATTACCCCTCTTTTTACAGTAGCTTTTATGAAACATGAAATCAAGTTGGACTACCACTTTTCTAAACTATGCAGATGAAACTTTTCAACAAGAGTGGTTGTATATTTAAAGTAATTAGGTTAAATTATTGAATTGTAATAAAATAACTAAGACTCATGAGTCGCTATAGAGATTTTTTTTCATTTAAAATGGATAATTTAATATTTTTCTTATATGAAACTTCTATGCTATATTTGAAGAAATGTATAACATGACATACAAGTTTTTTCTCATTCTCAAATTCAGATACATAGTGACTGTTCTCATGTTTAAGTCTTTGGGACTTGGTTTTAATGAATAACAATTCTGTAAATAATTATTTTATGTTCATGTGGCAGTGTAGGATTTACACTGTGGTTTAGTATAAAATCATGTTTTTTACAAAAATCACTTAACGAAAAGTTATCAAAACATTTAAATTGTACATAGATAATGTACATTGTCAACTGTAAAGTTGAAACTCACAAAAACATTCTAACCTAGATATGAGTAAACATTCCAGCTATTAAGATAAGATTTATGGATCAGTTTTTTAATAAACATTTTCAAAAAATATTCAAGAGTAAAATTATTAAGTTCTAAATAGTTGTACAGTAATATAACATTCATAGCCCTCAAAATAAATTGTAATCTACAGTAGTAAATATAAAGTGTAACAGAATGACCTGATAAATAAATTAAAAATTTATAATAGTTAAAACATACGACAAAAGTTATTAAAATGCCATGAATAATAAATAATTTAAGAAATATATTTTATTTATTTATTCCTCAAAAATATTGATATTTAAAAAAATTATTGTAAAAAATAAACTATTTCACTTAAATAAACACTTTTATCTTCAAAATTAAACAAAGTATTAAAAAATTTTAAACTGTACTTGTAGCACGAGCATTTATAAATGATATACATACATATTATGTATTGATGTATACATATAAAAAAAGTGGTAAAATATTGATTAGAACCAAAGTTATTTCATGTGTTAGGTTATTATGTTACACTTTGTTACTACTTATGTTCATTTAATTTAAATTAATTTATATTGAGTTGTGGACATGTTAAGTGTTAATATTTTTTATTAGATGTGAACATACCCAAATTCTGCAAATATTTGCATTACAGAAATTTGTCTATATTCTAATGAAACTATTGATAACTAATGTGTTCATTACCTTTGATAAATTATTATTTAATTAATGTCCATTAGTTAGTCTACACAAGACATTTTGTTTTAGGTTTATAAAACAATTCATTATAATTATAAATGAGAGATTGAGAGGTATCTGAAGTCTAAAACCATAAAAAAAACAATTTTAAAAAGTATTTGATAAGATTTTAATTGTAAAATTTTATTATTAATAATATAAATTAAATAATTAATTAATTAAATAATTTTTATTGTAAATATTGTTGATGCATGTATGTTATTATTTTATTATTGTTATTAATTCTACTAAACCACTTTAAACGTAGTAACATAAAAGTTTTTTTTTTATAAAATTAATAAGCTGAATCGGTCACGTTGTGTTTCATCTGAAAACATATAAAAAATCGATAATAGTCATTAATATTAGTAACAGTGATGACTGATGATTGTTGATTATTTTGGTATGATAAAGGAAAAAATTGTTCATACTTCCAAAAGCTAAATAATTTGTAGAAAATTAACGGCAACACTTTTATAAATATAAATATTTGAACCATCAAAATTTTTCTAAAAATCGGGTTTATAAATTGGCTATTTTGAATTTTTCAAATACATTTTTTATCAAATTTAAAATTTTTTATTTTTAGTACTAAAAAAGACGAAAAATTTTTTTTATATAAAACATGTAGCGCAAGCGTCTACAAATAATACAAAAAAAAATATTAAATACTAAAAAAATTATTCCATATGTCAGTACTGTTTGATACACTCTGTATATTTAAAAAAATTAAAAATTTCAAATTATAATAAAAGTTCTAAACTCTACTTTTATTTTCAAAAAAATTAATTATAAGTGTATGTAACATAAGTACTTAGTTAAATACATTTTAGGAACTGTTGGTACTGTTGAAATGGATGAAAGTCATATACAATATATTGGAAGAACATTAGTGGAAATTCTAGCTAACTGGGGATTATAAAAACATAATGTTGTAGCAGTTGTTACTGATAGTGGAGCAAACATTAAAAAAAGCAATTATAAATGAATATACAGCTGAAAAACATATATCTTGTATTACTCATACCATCAATCTTGTAGTAGAAAAAGCAATTCAAAAAACTCAAGAAATTAATATAGAAACAATTTTTAAATCTGGTGGTGTCCCATTATTACTATCTAAAGTTCGAGAAATAGTTAAATTTGTTAAGAAAAGTTCAAAAGCAAATGATTTACTACGCAAATATCAAAGTATTGAAGGTAAATTAATTTCTTTTTATGTTTTAATATAACATAATATTAATAATTATTTGACATTAGTAATATAAAATAATTAAAACTGGTTTTATATGAAAAATTGGCATATAAATAAAATAAATTAGTTTATATAATAATTTATTATTTATTTATTATTATTTAATATTTAATTAATAAATAAATTATTTTCAGGTAAGAAAGAAGGGCAATATCTAAAGCTAATATTGGACATTAAAACACGATGGAATAGTTCTTTTTATATGATTGAAAGATTTTTAAAATTAACCAACTACGTATGCTTACTTATAAATGCTTCTTACACTTAATGGTAATAGTGTACCCAAGATGTTATCTGCTCATGAATTATGTTGTTTACAATATATTTATTCTTTATTAAAACCATTTGCAATACTGACAAGAGAACTTTCTACCAAAATATCTGTCATGTCCAGTAAAGTTATTCCATTAATATCTGGTACTAGAAATGAAGTGCTAAAGCAAGATCCTGATATAGTTATTGCAATGTGTTTGAAAATAAAACTTGTTGAAAAATTAGACTACAGATGTGGATCTTATGAACAGACACCTTTACTACCGATTTGTACATTATTATATCCACGTTTTAAAGATATGCATTTTCAGAATCCACTAGCCAATTCAAAATCTCAAGAAAAGATTGTTCAAATGATGGATAATGATATTATTGTGGGAAATCTTGCATTGCCAACTGCAGAATCAGAAGAAAGTGGCAACAGTGATGAACCTTGTGATTTATGGGGCCTTCATAAGACATTAGAACAAAAGCGAAATGATAGAAGCTCCTTCATTAACACCTCTAGAGAAGAATTACATTTGTACTTAAAGCAGAATATTTTGAAACTAAATGAAAATCCGTTGACTAAATGGGAAAACACAAAATCAATTTATCTAAAATTATTCAAACTAGCTATGAAATATTTACTCATTCCTGCAACATCAGTACCATCTAAACGCCTTTTCAGTAAAGCTGGAGACATCATCAGTAAAGCCGGGTTTCCAATACACCGTGCACCATGTGGCCGTCATTATGCACGTACAATCCCACAACATTTTGGTACTAATGGTAACAGCTACATACCACTTGGGTAACTACATATCAAGGTACCTTGTAGGTTACCTGATAAAAGTTATATAATTATTTTTAAATTATTATCAAATTAAAATTTAATAGATTTTGAGTGATTTATTTTTATTCATATTTAAAATGAGTTTAAAAAGAAAATTAGCAACATATAATTATGATGTACATAATTATTGAAGAAAACTTGTAATTTTATATTTACTACATATTGAAAATTTGAAAGGTGTATGTAGGTAAGGGCTTAAATATGCTATGAGTTGAATACATTTAAATAATTTGAGAGAATTAATTCAACACTATAATAGTACTTAGTTATTATAATTTATGTTTATACATTTAAATAATTTAAGTGAATTAACATTGACATTCAATAATGAAAACAAACAAGTCATTATTTTTAATTTATTGTTTCAACTAATATTTTTTTTAAATACCTACTTCAAATAGGAACAAACCTAGGTGGCACATATTTATTTATTTATTTATTTATTTATTTATTCAAATATACGGACGTAAGTCCTATTACAATTTTTAAAATATGTGTATAGAAAATACATACAAATTAGTTTACATAAAAAAAACAATATTAATTAACAATACTAAAAACTTAGAACTATTTATTATTTAAATGAATATAATGAGAAGAACTATAAAATATGCTATAGGTACAATAAAGATATTGGAAAAGTTAAATAAAATCGAAGCTATATGTGTTACCAGCAACCATCAGGAGGTTAGCTGGGGAATTTAAAATATATTTTTTATTTGTAAGTAGGGGGTAAAATAGTTTTGAGTCTCTGGTATTAAGGCTATTTATTTTTAAATTAATTAATGTTAACAATTTAGGACAATCAATAAGGCCTAATAATAATTTACGAATAAATCTAGATAGTAAAAGCGTACGACGTTCTCTCTTGAAACGGTGGACGTATGCGTAAGTTTGATAAGGATATTATCATAGATAATAAAGAATAATAATAAAGAATCTTTATGGAGATAATAACAAGACAGAAAAAAATTAAATACACCCTAATAAAAATAAAACACTCACTCAGTGCCATGACTACAATTATATGGCATATTAATAAAATTAATGGGCCTCTTTTGATTTCAAAAATTTTTAATATTATTCAAATAAATAATTTTTCTATAAACTACTACTTAATATTAACAAAATAATTTGTTAAAAACAGCGAAAAGTTTAAAAAATAATTATATTAAAATTAATTATTTTCATAAATTTTAAACATACTTTTTAAATTTATGATTTATACTTAAACAAAATAAAAGTAAAGTAAGGAACACAAATACAAAACATTAAAAAAATTACAAAAATTATTTGCAACTACAGTGGCATTGCCAGGAATTTTCAATATAAAAAATGAAAATGAGTCACACAAATTATCATTAGGTTAATTAGTGATTCACTGGAACTAATACTTTGAGTTCTTCATTTATTTCTCCATAATCAAGTTTCATACATACTTCTATAAAAAGTAAACTGTCATGACACTCCTTGATTTAAAATAGCCCAAAGTTTAGACTTTAAAATATTTAGCGTAGGAAAAACTCTCTCACATGAACAATTTGTAACAGGTATTGTACTAAATAATTTTATTGTATCATAGAAATGTTATAGAATAAAATATCTATTCCATCAGATTAACTATCAAGTTAGAAAAAACAAAATAAATAAGTTGTTCATGTCATTATCACAGAGGATTATAATGCATATAAAACATTAAAAATTACTGGGTGTACAACTCAAATATTTACTGTTCATGAGCAAGAAATTTTAATTATCAGAACTATATGAAAAAATCTCTAGTTTTATACTTTATTTGTCTCATTACTTTGGGTTTGCTTTTTATGAATATGTTTAAAAATCTATAGATTCAAATAAAATGTTGTTGTTATTTATTTCATTATTGCAGTTTTATAGTTATAAGATCAATAAAAAAAAAAAACATGACATTAAAATGGTTTATAAATATAGCTTACTTTGCATTTTAGTACTATTTTTTTTTTTTTTTTTACTAAGGAACAATTAAAATTAATTAATTAGGGAAAAGGACTAAAAAAATATATAACTGTTAGCAAAACATACTTGAAATATAGATTATTTATTTCATTCTTTTTTTTTAACTAATCAGAAAAATAAAATTAATCAGAAAATATATATTTAATTGGAAAAAAAAAGACATCAAAAGTTTTCAACTACATTTATAAAAAAGTTTAAAAATCAATTTAGATATTAATTGAATATTTATAAAAAACGTTTATACAATATAAATATCAATATGACCACTAAATAAAAGTGCACAGGAATATTTCTCAATGCATTTCACATGCTGGTATACTATTTGAATAATAAAAAAAAAAAAATTGTACTTATAAAACAATATTTAATTTAATTTATAACTAACCAATTTCAAATAAAATGACAAAAAAATTATTCGTGAAAGAAACCATACAAAATAATTAAATAATATCTTGTCATCCAGTAACTACAAACAATTAATTATAAGCCATGATAAAAGTTTAAAATAAAAAAATTTTTAATTATGAAAACCAATGATTTTGTGTAACAAAGCATTATTTAAAATAAATTTGCATAGTTGGATTTAATCAAAAATGTATGACCAGCAGCTATACTTGCCTAAGTCCCTTACATACATTAAACTTAGTTTTGTTTTAGGATCAATGTCCATATCACTTTCAGATTTGACATGAGAATATTTTTCATTTTTCTTAAAACGCTTCTCAGTACTAATGTGAGGCTTGTTTTCCAAATCTTTCACTATTATACAGCATTTAGGGCATTCCCAACTATTAGGTATGTCTTTGTTAAATTGATAATTTGTTGAAACAGTTTTTGATAAACAGTATGGATGGACAATATCAAAGCATACACAACATTCCACAAGTCTACTAGGACCATCTTTAGCAGTTTTTTGTATAGGTATAACTTTTTTTTGATTCCAACCATCTAATGAGCAAATTCGACAAACTGCAGTAATTGGTAATATTGGCTGTAAACACTGTCTCATGAGACAAGTCTGTTTAGCTCGACCAGGCCCACCAAACTTAACCATATCTATACAAAATACACATTTTCCACAGTCTGCTTTCTTACATGCTTCACATTTCTTACATCTTGTACGCCTTCTTCGTGAGCTTGAAATAGCAGAATTTCCTGTTTTACGGATCTTCACTCTTTTATTCATGTTGTCTCTAGCAGTTTTATAATCAATTTCTCTTTTTTTGTATTCTGGTCTATAAATAAATTGTTCATCTCTTACATATTCATAACGTAAGATTTTATGTTCATTTACAACAACAGCTACATTTCTCATTAACTCACTAGCATTCTTGATAAGATGAGGAACATTTTTTTTATTAGATGGTAAATTATGTAAATATTTTACTATTTCTTTCATACCAGAAAGCTCCCGTTTAGTCAAATAAATACGTTCAACTGGTGCTGAAGAACTTTTAGCACTTTCTTCCAAATGAGATATACCCAAATAACGGTACACATAACGTTCCAAAACGTACCACAACATCTCTGTAAAAAAGGGATACCTAAACTTTTGAGGAACCTCGATAGAATCTTCAAGTTGTGCAACACGGAGTTGTTTTTCAATACCATAATAATGTAAAAAGTGTCCCCCAAATACTAAAGAGTCTTTAGTAGTATAAACAGCATAAATCCAACCAGAAGGTAAGAAAATTGTATCTCCTGCATTCAATGATACACGCCCACATTTTTCAACATGATCTGCAAAAAATGTGTCATTCTGTCTTCCAGAGAACGTCCATTCTATATACAGTTTCATGTTTATTTCTGTAGGAGGTATTAACCAAAACACTTTACTCCCTTTTAATATATGATACCAGACAGATGTACCACCAAAGTCAATATGAAAATCTGTGTAACAGCCTTTAACCGACATCAAGCAATACTTCTGTACCTTTGGATACATCATATCATTTATTACATTAGTAGATTCTGTTTGACTTTCTTTCAAATGTTTGGGCCAAACACAATCAACCCAATCTATTTCTTGCACAATATTGGGACGTTTTATGTAGTTTTCTAACTTTGTGTGGCTAAACTCGAGTGAAATTACATTTAACAATTTGTCTTTAACTGGTTCTTTATAATACTTTGTCCATTCTTCCATAGTCATTTCATAGTTCTTTTGAGTTTTTACATCTATTACATCTACTGTTCTTTTTGAACCTACATTAATTCGAACACTATTCACAGAAAATTTTGGACCTGGAACTTGTAAACCGAGACTTTCTTTATCACTGAACAACAGCGGTATATGAAAACCATAAGTTTGTAGAAAGGAAATGGTAAATTCTTTTCCGTCCATCCGTATAACAAAATCGGGATATGCATGTTGTGTTGAGTTGAGTTTTTCTTGAAGATTATATGATCGTATTCCTTCGATTGCTTCTTCATCTCCAAACGCCCAATCTTCTGAATATGTTTCTTTTTCTTCACGACTTCTGGTTCTCGTCGAGTATTTATGCTGTATCGAGGGCGGTGTGACAGCGTTAGTTTTCCCGGGCTGGTTGTCGCGCGATGTCGACGCCATTTCCGTACGGTGTTCTCTTCGATGGTGATAGGTATCGGTGCGTGAACCCACACATGCACAAGCCAACGCTCGATACGACTCTCTTTCACTCCCACTACCAGCACGTGTGCAATGATATCATCGGCTGGCAACAAACACGAGGGCACCGCTCTGTTAATGATACTGCGGGAACGACACACACTGGACCGAAAAGTGCAACTACGATCGTTCGTTTGTATGCAACTGTATAAATAAATATTGTTATATTATTATATTAAATAAAATTAATTATAAAAATGCATTATTACATTTTTAATTATTATTAATATGATTATTTAATAACTAGCTTATTTTTAATACAAAATTTTAAAGAGATTTGTATTGTCATTTGAATCCAAGGTGCTGAATTTAAGACATTATATGATATTAAAATTAATTACTCTGCCATAAAAAAACAAAATTAACTATTAAATATAAATGCTAACTGCATTACTAATTATAAAACCCAGTTATATTTTGTTTATTTTTAATCTAATTTTTTATGTTGTTTTTAGATTATAAAGTTTTTTTCTAAAACTACTTTTAACTAATTGTTAATTTAACTAACAACAAATTCTATAGTTTAAATAATATATTTATAAACTATAAATAGTTATATTTTTAATATAGAGTATAACTTATAGGTGTATTTTTTCAATTATTAAATATTGTTGATCATTTTTCAAACTTCAATTATGATAAGTAAATGTTATTTTTTATGAAATGAAAAATTTAAAATTATTAAATGAATAGCATTAATTTTACTACTATAGATTTAGTTTTTAATTGATTTAAAATCAATAAAATATGAAATGACGGTAGCGAACAATGTTATTCTGCCATGAGGAGAATTAAGAATTAGTCTTGAACATAAATTTAGCAAGAATGTCTATAAAATTTTGCCATCTTTCATACTGAAAAAAATGTAGCACTTTAAGACTTGATACATAAATAGTTTTAAATAAGTTTGCTTAAAATGATAAGATGCATACAGTTATTATTATTAATAAAAAGGTATCATGAGCAATATGTATGTAATTCATTGTTAGTTTTTATTTAATTTTATTAAAATATTTAATGAAAATATATATTTACATACTTACATAGCTCTTTACACATTTATAAGGTATCTCGAATTCTTAGTGCTACTGCAAATCCAACGTTTTACAAAATATCAACCACATATATTATAAAATGTATTATCCTTAATTAAAGTAAATACCATCTAAATTTTAAAATAAGTTTATTAATTCATCAATTATTTAATTCTTAGTATTTATAAATGTTGGCTCAAAGAATTTTCAAAATACTCTCAGTTTTGTATTTGTACTGTTCATCAGGACACTATTTGCTGAATAAGATGATAAAAATGAATTTAGTTTGTACTTCTTTATCACAAATATAATACTAACATATAATATTAGAATCAGAAGACAATGATATACTTTTAACTGATTGTTCTGAATAAAAATTTATTTATATATTACATAAAAATATGAAATAATATGCATAATATACAACAAAATAACATTAATAAAAATTATGTTAGGTAGTAGAAATAAACAACCTATATTTATATAGTTGTAATTTTAATCATTTTTGAAAAATCATCTATGAGCATTTGGTCATAATTTTTTTATTATCATACATAAGAAATATTTGACTTTAAAAGTAAGTGTAAATAGATCACAATTTATTTATTCTCTAAAAAATATTATAAAAGTTAACGAAGTCGCAGACCAAACATCTTGTACTGAATTGTTTAAACACATAACCTCATGGTACTCAAATTAACATAATAAAATGGAGGGATTCAATTTGTTTATACCACAAATATATACAATTACTAAATAGCTAACTGATTATGTTTGACACTGTTATGGACATACATAATGCAGGTTCCCAAGATAACCACTAAACAGGAGGTTACATAAGTAATATACGAATATTCACAAATAGATTTATGATCAATAATAACAAATCCTTATAAAATATATAAAAGGTTGTTAATTAAAAAGCACTATCATTATTACTCACCGATATACGAATATGCACAAGTAGATTTATGATAATTTATAACAAATCATAATAAAATATGTGAAAGGTTGTAGAATGTAGAAATCACAAAATCAACCACCTTATAATCAGGGTTGGGCGTTCAGTATTAATTAACTTTAAACAAAAACCATTAAAGTAACAGCGAATACTTATTTGATAAAAACAATAAATCTTGTGAAAGATAGAAAATTAAGAAATGAAACAGAAATCACTAGGCCAACCACAAATAAACTAATTATAGGATAAATAATTAATAAGCATTTAGATGGGATATTAAAAAACTCAATTATAATATCACTGTGTCCGGGTCTTGTGATTCACATGAGATCTTAGTATATAGGGGAGTATAGTTATAATTTTGAGAAGACGAAAGCCATATAAATGGTAGTCAATGTTTTTGTTTGTTATCACTTTATCAGTTTGAATTTATTATCATATTGTTATATTATAAAGGCATAATGTAATAACTAATAATGTATGTTAATATTTAATAATATACCTGTGGCTAAATCCAAATTTTAAACTACTTTGTGAAAATGCCAACTACCTGTTCAGCTTATTGCTGTACAAATTGAGCAAAATCGGGGTTTCATAAACATTTTTTTAGGTGTTTTTTTTATACTTATTAGTTATTAGTCATTACATGTAAATAATTTAATAATATATTATTATATCACATTCAACTTATTTCAATTTAATAATAATAATAAATTGTATTTGGGAATGATAGAATACTTTTTATAATTAATTAAGTAATTGCCTTTAACTGCCTTTTTTTTTTTTTTTTTGATTAATCGCCTTGCTCCATCAGACAGTCTAATTTTTTTATTAGGAGCTTCCAAACATATATTATTATATTAAATAGTTATACATATCCATCATACGTAATTAAAAATTGTATTGTATATTTTATAATAAATATATTAAATTATTATAACACTTTAATTTTAAATATATTATATAACGATAAGAAATGATAACAATAATTAATGTAAACATTGACTACCACGCATATGGTGGTAGACTTCCAAATGTTGTGCTAATTAACTATCTAGTTATTGTACATGTCTGTGGTTTATACACAACATTAGTCACAGCTACATCACCAATTTCACAATGTCAACTTACCTCTGATTCCTGTTACGGAACATAGAGAGGTAGTTTGTAACTTATGAACTAGTGCACACAGCTATGAGAATAGATAAACAGTGTTACGGACATGTAAAATGAAGGTTCCTAAGGTTTCACTAAATCAAAGGGATACATAAATAGTAGACTAAATCTTACAATTAAATGATAATGATGTATTCGCAGAAAAGACCATAAAAACAGATTACATGTAGAAGTACAAATCTAAAAATTCAACCACGTTATAAATTGTTAAGACCTACCACATAATAAAAACTAAGGTTGATGACTCATTAAGATTGTTAGATAAATAATCAACAAAAAATAGCAAAGAGCACTTGTTCACAAAAATATTGCAAAACTAACGAGGCCAGCCAATAAAGGATTTAACTATCTAATGCCCATAAATGGATATTTTAAATAAACATGATTATAATAAAATCTTATCTGGGTCATGTAGTTTCACATGAGATCTTAGTATATAAAGGGGTCCTCAACAGACCAAAAGTCAGATGTGTTTAAGTCCGGACACAACAAGCACCTTCACGCCAATCTAAATTGTGAATGTTTTTGTCTTACATTACTTTAATAAAAGTAGTAACTTTAATTTGGAGTCAATCTTTTTATTAAATCCTCAACTAGCACTAGCGAATCAACGGCACAACAAACGGCAACAACAGAAAGAGCTTCTAAATTATTATATATAAAGCATAAGCTTAAACTAAAGAAGAGTAATAACTTTAAAGTTGTTTCAAATACTTTTGTTTAATGAATGAGAAGTAAAGTTTCAAAACAAATGTTGCAGCAGCATAGCTCTTGAAAAATCAATGCGGATCTCATTGTAGTACTGTAGTAATATTAGTCATACATGAATGTAGGTCCTTACAATTACCATTGCATGGGGAGAACCACATAAATAGTATTAAGGCATTAGTAGTATGAGTGCAAGGCCATAGGATAAGACAAATACATGAAAGTTACATCATGAATAAATATGAAGACTGGTGAAATATGTCCAATAATAAAAATAATGTACAATTACAAATCACACAATAAGAGTATAAGACATGTGAAAAGTAGTTATGCGAAAGATAATATTTACGAAGCTAACCACTTAATAAATTTAAAAATGTATGTAGTTTATTTGTAAAGAGGATTAAATATAGAATGTATAATACATGGTAAATGTTAAAGTTACTTAAAACATAAACCATATTTTGGTCAAGATATCACACGATAACGAAGTTTATAAGGTAATTCCGAACAAACCATAATTTAGATGTGTTTTAGTCCGTTCATAGCAAGACCTTCACACCAGTTAACTAATTTAATAAATACAATTTTATGGACTTAGAATTATTTCATGACCTATGCTTTGAACTTAGAATCATTAATAAAAAACACCTTCCACACGTTATTCAACACAAGAACCGTTGAACTGACAGTACGCAACAGTAAGGCCTTCCGCATACGGTGAAACTGTTATGAAACGATAATCTGAAATCAGTATCACAAGCAACTGTTGTGCAATTGGTTTGCAATTGATTTATGTCTTCTCTCCACACACGAGTACAATCGAATTTTGACCAGTTTGTAGTTTACAAATTCACAACATAAGGAGGAGACGTGCATTTTTTTTAAACAAAGTTTATTTTATTTTATACAAAAGTATAATATAGTATGCCATGCTTTTTCTGTTAAATCCTTTCTAGAATAGCCAGGAAGGTTATAATTGTATAAAATTTCATGTTTTTCCCCCTATTCGACGAATTTAATGTTCATTAACTGATCGCTCATAATGAATGAATTACCACAAATTCACAATATAATAATATAGGTATTATAATTATATGCTTCAGATATAATAAGAGTATACAAATTTTGATTATTATAATACCTAATTATTAAATAATTAATTACCATGCAACTGTGCAACTGAAACTGATATTCGACCTGCAAGCACAGTTGCACACCATCAGTTGAAAACTGATTACAAACCGATTTGGTTTTAGTCGACAAGTATGCGGTTTCCTATTACGCTAGATACGCAAAGTTGCTAAACGGTTGCTCGCGCAATCGATTTCAGATTATCGTTACATAACAGTTTCACCGTGTGCGGACGGCCTAACGACAACAAAAAAAATAGTAATTTTAATATTATTCGACTTGCTCAGTAATCAACAGTAACAACAACAAAATTAATAATAATTTTAATATTAATCGACTTACAGTTAGTATGGCAGCTGCCGTGGAAACGCGTTCGACGTGGAGAAATGTATGTCAACAATGGCGAAAATGTAATGGCTAACCAGTTGTACGAGGTCCGTTTACGTCGGTGCTGTAGACATTTGGGAGGGGAGACAAAGGAATGTCGATCTGCCTGGACCGGTCGTCTGCACAGGGTGAGGTCCGTGCAAGGGTCGTTTTAAACGTTATCCGTTTCTTGTCGCGCTATCCAAGGGCGAGAGCAAGTCGAATCCATAATCCTAAACATACAGATACGAGCGCGCGCACTCGCACAAGTATCACACACGCTCCGCTGTACACGCACGCACGCACGCACACCATCGCACCGTTACAATCGTAATCGACGTCCATTATAGAGACGCGAATTGTGACACGCCCTGATGAATCAGCAGTTCACTCAGTTCGATTCACTTTGACCAGCATATTCGTCGACTCCCTATTCTCCTTGACTTGATAGGTCAAATCTTGGTTTTAACCTGAATCTCACTGAAACCATCAAAACCATATTTTTGTCAAATAGTAACATGTTTTTCAGCTGATGAGTTATCATACACCCCATATGTACATAAGGTTATTAGTGATGGGCGTAATCGAGATATCTCGATTACCAAAATAATAATTTGATTATATAACCGAGAGATTACTTCGAATGATATCTCGTTTATTTTAAAAACAATCAATTATTGATCTCGAAATGTACATCGAATGAAAAAATATTTCAAATGACTTTCATTAAACGAAGGAAAGAGAAAGGAATAATATTTCTAATCTTCATAATCGAATTAGTACATACTAGTTGTTGACTTTGAGTCAGGGACGACCGCAGAAATGTAGCTCAGGGAGTGGCAAAAATATTGTAAGTACCTAAATACTTATAGGAAGAATTACCGCTACATATTATGTAATACTATCATTAATTATTTTTAAAAAATCAAAACTCATTTAAATTAATATAAAATTACACTATAAGTTCTAATATTTATAAGAAAAAACATAAGTTTAAACAAAAAACAACTTAATTTGATTTTATTCAAAAAGTAATGACAATCTCCTTTTGTTTAAAGCAAATAAATTAATTGAGTCATGAATTTGTTTATCAAAAAAATTTTCATCATCATACCTTTGGCGGTGTATATTAATTAAACCCAAGCTACTCAGTCTTTCGTTTCCTTTCCTATTTCTAATCCATGTTTTTAAACAGTGTTAAGTGCTGAAATGTAATAAAAAAGTTATTTTTAAATATGAATTTATACACTGAATACAATTTGTAAAAATACTGATTTAAAAATAGTACTAACGATCTTTCTACTGAGCAGAAAGTTACAGGTAGAGTAATTGCAATTTGTATAGTTTAGCCAACTGCTGGGTACTCGAAAATATCAATTAATTTCATGGTGGTTTTGACTTCTTTATTTTTCCATAGATCATACCATGACAGTGCTTGTTCTTTAAAATTGTCTAGAAGTGAACCATAAAGTGTACAAATAAATTCAATACTTTCTACAAATTTTTGGTCACTTATTAGCTTCATTTTTTTTTGGGTTTAAGTTGTATAATGTAAATATTTTTAATTTTTCATCTGAAAATCTATCTTTTAGAGATATTATAACTGAATTCAAGTATGTTATAAATAAAGATTGTCTAAAATATACCTCCACATCATTAGTTGGATAGTTTTCACGATGTACTTTTTTAATACTACGCCGTGGTAACTTTAACTCCAAATCTATTTCAGAAGCAACTAATTTTACTTCATTAAATATTATATTGAACAGATTCTCACAATTATTACAGTATATTTCTAACATTGATAAAAAGTCTTGATATGTTTTGTAGCTTCTTGCAGGTAAACATTTGTCCCTCGTAGAAGTGTTGATACAGTTTCAAATTTTGCAGAATATTTTGCCATGATTGATAATATTACAACAAATGTTGGAGTAGTGATTGCAGTAAGCAATTCATATCAACGCTATCTAGTTTTACTGTTAAAATTATTGGATTTTGATATTTCTTCCAAGCCTTCAACAATTGTTACATATTGGTCCTTAAATTTACAGATACTTTTATTGTTTTCAACAAACATTGTTTCGCATAATTTTGTCAAATTACTCCCAACAAGCACATCCATCGTACCCCTGTCCAACACATTTATTCATGTCAATATTTAGGTAAGTTCATGCTTCTAATATTGTTTGAGTAATAGATGAAGCATCAAACTCTTGTAAGGAGAAAAACCTTAAAAATTCTTCATGCAAAATTGTATTATCCAGATATCTTACACAAATTGATAACTAATCAGTACCATTAATATCAGCCATTTCATCAACAATTAAATTATTGCATAGCTTCATTGGAAGTCACTGATCTTAAACTAGAAGATAAACATTCTAATCATTCATTTTGCACACGGTGTGATATGTATAATGCATTTTTATTGGATTTTTCTAAATGAGTTTTTAAAATCAAATCACCAGCATCAACTCTGAATTTTAATAAGTCATATTATACATATTAAGTCATATTATACATAATTATATATATAATCATATAATACATAATTAATAATAATTTAAAATAATTTTAAAAAGTCATTAAATACTTCAGTGTTTTTTTTATCTCCTTGAATTGGTAAATTATGTATTGCACAAAACAAAAGTGAAGAAATTATTGGTTTTAATTTATTTCTATTTTTTTCAATTTTATTTTTATAACAAGAATCTTATACCTGGTAAATACCATAATTTGTTTTTTTCATATCTTTAAAATCTTTGGATCATATGAAAGATTCAATATGCCATTTATTTTTCTCGTGTTGATTAGCTTTTTCTACAAAGTTTTCATGATTTAGAAATGAGCTAGTAATAAAAGATCCAAATTATGAACCGTGTGTCACATGAGTCCGAAAGAAAACACAAGTAAGACAAAGAGCTCCTTTCAATAACTTTGAATGTACTAACCATGGGTATTGTGAAAACAATATAAACAAAAATTGACGTTTACTGTCTTTAACATCATTTTTAAAATTGTAATGTTTACTAGGCATCCATAAATATTTTTTATAACCTTTTTATCATCAGAAATTTGTAAATAAGTTTCAATAAAATGTCCAAAATTGTTTTTGAAAAGCACATTGATGTGGTCTACAGAAATTAATGCAGGAGCAGCTATGCATTCTTCTACGAGTACTTTATCTTTGTGATTAATCATAGCAAGTGACTTCTATAAATCATAACAAATACATTTAATGATTATTACAATTAAATTAGTAAAATAAAAATATAATCAAAGAATTTTGAGTTTTATTTTAAATAATTAAAAAGATTATATTATAATTTATTCCAAAATTATTTAGTAGTAAATAGTTATATTTATAAAAAAATTATTTAAAATACATCCTATTTATTATTTAAGTAAGTAGTAGATACTTATATAATTGTATTGTATTATTATATTTATTCAGTTTTATGAAATGTTAACAATAAATTAAATAAAAGTAATCAAATATAAGAAACTAAATTTGTATTTTACTACATACTTACTTCTTTAAAATTAGCTACAACATCGGTATGGTCAGAAACAAATTCAGGGTCATCTACACATTTTTCTACTTCATGATGATCAATTGCAGAAAGTGACTTCTATAAAAACAATACAAAATAAATACAGTATTAGGTACTTACTACTTACTATTACAATTAAATAAGTAAAATAAAAATATGTTTAAAGAAAGTGTCTTACTTTAAAATAATTAAAAATACTACATTATAATATCATTTATAACCAAATTATTAAGATATTTAAGTAATAGTTATATTCATGAAAATAAAAAAATAAAAATTGACCTTATTGGGTCAATGCCCAATAATATTGGCTATTTATTATTGAAGTATCCAGATACCTATTCTTGTATTAACTGAAAAAATGCATACTTTGAATGTAATTAATTTAATTCGCAAAAATATTAAATTTAAACATATGACGGTAGAATGTAATTTTAATAAAATATTAACAAGAAATTCAACACAAATAATCCAATATAAGAGCTTACCTTTTCTGTTTTATCATTTGAAAAATTGCCATACGAATAAATAAATAAAATAAATTAATTTAAAAAATAAGAGTCAAGTGTCCTCATTTTCTTCTTTTTGGGAACTGAATCGATATTTGCATATTTAAATTGGTAGCTTTGTAAATCGTAAGACAACAACAGTCAACGCTCAACGATATGTGGTCTTGGAAAACATAATCGTTTATAAATAATAATCGTACATTTCTACCCATGATAGCTGAACACAGTACCCAGAATACGATAATAATATGTAATAATAATAATGTTTACAGTGTCAAAAGGTTTCTATTTCCGTCAACAACAGGTTGCTTTTATAATTTATAATCCCGTATAGAGATGGAAAGTATAGTTCATTAGTTCAGTTCATTCAAGTGAATAGTTCAAATGAACTATTCTTAAGTTCACTAATTTTATTGATCACTGATATTGTTTGGCAATGAACTATTCGTTTTATCACTATTAAGGTACGGTTACCAAGGCGCGACCTGTCGTCGCGGTCGATGTCCATTTCATATAGAGTAGGTATGGCAAGTGCAGTTCATTTAGGTGAACTATTCATTCGTTCGTCGTTCACTTAATTGAACTAGTCGAAATAAAATATATTTATTTATATTTAGACATGTTCTAAACTATCTTCAGTATACAGTTCACCATTATTCAATGAATATTTATTTCGTAATTTTGTGGTTGGTCAATCTGTACATAATTACATTCAAAGCACGATTTAAGATATATCTTAATTAGTGGTCCAAAGTGAACTGTTTGCTGAGTTCACAATTTAGTTCAATCGTTCAGTGAACAAGTGAACTAATAGTTCATGAACGACACACCACATTTGATGAACTAGTTCAATTCGTTTGATCGTTCAGTGAACTAGTTCGTACTGTATTCGCAGTACTGCTCCCGGAGCAATAGTGTCGTCGGTCGTTGTGGTTTGTTGCGCATTGAAAACCAGTTTATATGATTTTCGTGTAAGCAGTTACTAACGACATGTCGTGTCTAGGAAACCGTACCTTTAGTACAGCAGTACACAGTTCAGTAGTAGTTCACACTACTTATGGGCAATTAAGTTATAAACTAACCTTAAATCCCATAAAAAGGTGAAATTAAATATATTGTAACGTGCCTCGAGTGGTTTGAGGACGCTACTATAATGTTATGATTGAATAGTACTTCTAAGTGTTTTAAGATAAGTTCAATAATTTAAACTTGAAAGAATAGAGTATGATATTTTTATTTTACACTTAGAAAAATCAGCAAAGTATTAACAATGTAAATATGACTGTCGTAAGCGGAGTGTTTAAACTTGATAGCTGGATACGTCTGGCGTTAGTGGTAAAACGGAGCCCTTATATACTCTGTTAGTTAATTGTTTTGTTTTCGCCACCTGGTTGCCCTTGGCCTTGATCCTCAAATTCGAATGATGACGTTGTTTGCGGTTGTTCGTGATTTGTAATTCGCACGTGGCTTCTTCTCTGTGACTATTTCACAATTTGTTCATGGTCGTGATGAAATATAAGGATATGTATTACATTGATTTGGTACTTATGATTGTGGCTTAGCTTTACATTACAATTATGAGTGCAATAGTTATTTATATAATTTGGAAGTATAAAATATAATTGAACATTTTTATCCTCGTATGACTCGGAAATATGCGTATCATTATTTGTTAGTAATTATATTTCAATTATATTACATATTATGGTGCATGTTACAATATACATGTTTTTAATATTATTTTAATACTTTTGTATAGTGCATTAATTTTTGTTTGTTATTTGTATTCATTAAATAATAAATACTTCTAATATTATTTCATGTGTTATTTAATTAAAATTACATCTCTATTTTTATTAATTTGTGTGACAACAATTTAAAGATGATCAAATTGGTTGCTAAATTTTAATTTCTAATAATTCAAGAAATTCAAACAAGTATAAAAAATATGGTTTTGTACATATGATGGTATTAATATAATAATAATAATAAGAGAATAGAACTTGTACAAACAAGAATATAAGTAGTAATAATTTCTTGTAAAACAACCTAAATAGTCCTGAATAGACAAGTCAATTCCTGTCTAAAAATAAATGTTTAAATATAGTTAATTTAATACCTATACATTAGTATACACCAATAATTATTAGTAATCTTGCATTTGCTATTTAACTGTGAATAGTGTTTATTTCTCAGTGAGTTTTTCAAATTTGATTATTTTTAACTAAATATATCTAATTTAAAATTTAAAAGTAAATTTGATAAATTCATTATAATGGCGCCACTTAAAAAGAGTGATATGTGGAAACACTTTACCGAGTTGGAAAATAATAAAGCCAAATGTGGGTATTGCAGTAAAATATTGAGCATTGCTGGTGGATCTTTTGGTAATTTGAGTCGCCATATAAAAACAGTCAATCTGCTGTACTTATTTCAAAAGTTAATGTAAATAGCGATGAAAATTTTGTGGACGATCCTACAAATCATGGTATTTTTGATCAATTGTTTTTTAATTTAATTTTTTTTCATCAACTTAAATCTATATATTTGAATAAAACCCCTTTTTTATTTTATATGAATAAATGAATAGGTTCACCATTTGAAACATTTAATGTTCCTGGTACTGTGTAAGTAATGCGAGCCAACCAACTAGTTCCACTAATATTAATCGCACTCAAAGTAGCATTATACATTTTATGCAGAATAAAAAACCGATGAGTCAGTAGATCAAAGCAGATTGATGAGCAAGTTACAAAAATTATTGTTAAAGGATAACTAAATATTTTTATTTTATTCATATTAAAAGTATAAATACAATTTCACTAGAAACAAAAAGAAAATTAATAAATATATTTTAAATTAATATTATATTCCTACCTAAAACTATTAGGGTATTAATATAATTAAGAGGCTTACTGGTTTTAAAATTTTTAAATATTTTCAAACATTCACAATGTTTGTATAATATATACATGTATATGTTTTATAGAAGTTTTGTTACTGGTGCAAATAAGGTTATATTAGTTTATTACATTACAACACCACTATTTTAATTTTTTTTTTTATAATGTAGATACTATGAGTTTTCTATAGTGGATGATAAGGAATTTATGAATTTATTAAAATAGTTAAACCCTGCATATGAGCTTCCTTGTCGCCAGACTGTGTCAAAAAATCTAATTCCAAGATTATACAATTCCACTTTAGAAGTTTTGAAAAAAAAAGTTGAAAATGCTAATGCAGTTTCATTAACAACAGACGGATGGACTTGTATAAATAATAGGAGTTACATTGCAGTTACTTCTCATTTTATTAATGATGAAGGAAAAATTTGTTCTTTCTGTCTTGGTTGTGAACATTTTGACCAACAACGACACTCATCAGATAATATAGCTGTCTATTTAAAAAAAATAGCAATTGAATGGATGGTTAGTAATAAAATTGTAGCTATTGTTACTGACAATACTGTAAATATTACTGCTGCTGTACGTCAATTACAATATCGGCATTTAGGATGTTTTGCTTATTCTGTAAATCTCATTGTTCAGCACTCTCTTGAGAATATTGCAGTAACAGAAGCTAAATGAAAAAAAAATAATTGAGTTTTTTAAACGTAGCAGTAATGCTTTAGTAAAACTTAATTCGACACAAACTCAAATGGGCCTACCTATGTTGAAATTAAAACAAGACTGTGTGACTAGATGGAATTCGACATTTGATATGCTGAAGAGAATTGTTTCCATCAAAGACGCTGTAATTTCAACATTAGCCGTCTTACAAACTCATATTGAAGTTTTGACTCCAGTAGAATGGGATATAGCTGAGAAGGCCATAGACGTACTACAAATTTTTAATGAAGTCACAATTGAAGTGAGTTCTGAAAAGACAGTGTCAATCTCCAAATTAATAGTTTTAGTTAGTTCCATGTACCAAACTATGGAAACTTACGTTAATGACATAAATTTGCCTAATGAAGTTCACCAAATGGCAATATCACTAAATAATCAGTTGAGGAAAAGGTTTAGCGATATTGAAGAAAATGAACTTATTGCTCAAGCCTCGATTCTAGATCCTAGATTCAAAAAATATGGTTTTTCAAACGATGGTAAATTTAAAAATGCATATTCAATTTTGAGAACATGCTTAGGAAGTATTCGCTTACCATCAAGTTTATTAGACAATAATGAACAAACACCTTCTACATCTACATCAACTCAATCTCCTCCAGTATCTCTGTTATGGAAAAACTACGAAGAAAAAGTAGAAAAATACAGAACTACTAAGTCATCAACAGCATTTGGAATTATAGAGTTGGATAAATACATGCAAGAACCATTAATAGATCGTCAAGAAGACCCTTTGAAATGGTGACATGAACGAAAACATATATATCCTTATCTGCATACATTTGTTATGGAGCGTCTTTGTGTGACTGCAACTAGTACTCCTTGCGAAAGGATATTTTCAGAAGCTGGTCAGATTATCACTTTAAAAAGGAACCGCCTCGATACAAAAAAAGCAACACAACTAATATTTCTGCATAATAACTTAGAATAAACAACTACTTAATTTTGTTATTGTATTCTTTGAGTATTTTAAAATAAGAAGTTTTATTAATTAAAGAACCGCTATCCAAAATTTAATTTTTCTTAGAGAATGTAGATAAACAGTGAGGATTAACTTGTGGAGATTATGTAATATACACGATGAAAATAAAAGCTTATCAAAATTGTAGTTGAACACATAGAGTAAGAATTAATAAAGTAATTCTTACTCTATGGTTGAACATCATTAACTAAGAAAAAATTATTATCAAGCTCATGTTATTATTATTATATCTATTCTGTGTTATTATCACCTAATCCAAGGCGAATATATTGACCAGTTACTGTAGTTATAAGTTAAATAGTTTGATCTAATATCGGTATATAGTATGAATTTATTTTATTGTTAAACTGTTAAGAACCGTGTAACATTTTAACGTGTAACAATATAATTTATTTGTTATCTAATTGTAAACAGGGAAGATTGGATAGAGTATAAAAATGTATGTAAAATAGTGAAAAGTGCTGTAAGCAAAGCAAAGCTTAATAGGTATGATGAGTTATATGAGCGGCTAGGAACACAGGAAGGAGAAAAATAAATTTATAGACTGGCGAAGGTGAGAGAAAAGCGATCCAAGGATTTCCAAGATGTCTGGTGTATAAAAAATGAGGATAAGAGAGTTTTAACAAATGATGAGGATGTGAAAAAAAGATGGAAAGAATATTTTGAGAAATTACTGAACGAGGAATATCCAAAAGAAGTTTTAGAGAGTATGTCATGGAATGAAGGATTGATTGGTCTAGTGGGCGAGGAGGAAGTGAGAGATGCGGTGAAGGCGATGAAAAAGAAAAAAGCGGTAGGACCAGATGGAGTACCTGTAGAGGTGTGGAAAATGTTAGGAGATGTAAGCATTGGGTGGTTGAAAAATCTTTTTAATAAGATACTGATAGAGGGAAAAATGCCAGAAGATTGGAGAAAGAGTTTTATTGTACCAATATTTAAAAGAAAAGGAGACATACAAGAATGTGGGAACTATAGAGGAATAAAGCTCATGAGTCATAGTATGAAGATCTGGGAAAAGATTATAGAGAAGAGGATAAGAAGTGAGACCTCGATATCAGGAAACCAGTTTGGTTTTATGCCAGGAAAATCGACAATGGAGCCATTATTTTGTGTTAGGCAATTAGTAGAGAAGTACAGAGAAAAGAATAAAAAACTATGCATGGTGTTTATAGATTTAGAAAAGGCGTATGACAGGGTGCCAAGGGAAGTTTTAAGGTGGGCATTAATGAGGAAAAATGTCCCAAAAATGTATGTTAATTTGATCCAGGATATGTATGAAGGGTCGAGTACTAGTGTCAAGAGTCGGTGTGGAATATCAGAAGGTTTCAGTATAGGAGTAGGTGTGCACCAGGGGTCAGCTCTAAGCCCCTACCTTTTCTCAGTGGTAATGGATGAGGTTTCAAAGGAGATACAGGGTGAGATACCATGGTGTATGATGTTTGCGGATGATATAGTTCTGATAGGAGAAAACCTAGAAGTTGTCAATAATAGGTTAAATGAGTGGAGGTTAGCCCTCGAAGAAAAGGGATTGAGAATTAGTAGAAATAAAACTGAGTATATTGAGTATGATTTTGGACAAAGAGACCAAGAAGTTGAAGGAATGAGGAGACAACTGACAATAGATGGTGATGTGATAGGTGAAGTTGAGAGCTTTAAATATTTAGGATCTTTTGTTCAAAAGGACGGGGGCTTTGACATTGATGTAAAACATAGGATTAAGTGCGGGTGGATGAAATGGAGAGAAGCATCGGGCGTGTTATGCGATAAGAGAATTCCAATTAGGCTGAAAGGTAAATTTTATAAAAGTGTAGTGAGACCAACTATGCTGTATGGTTCAGAGTGTTGGGCGGTTAACAGGAGAATAGAACAAAGTATGAGTGTCGCGGAAATGAGAATGCTTAGATGGTTGAGTGGAGTGACAAGAGAAGATAGAATAAGGAATGAATACGTGAGAGGTAGTGTTGGTGTAGCGCCAATCGTGGACAAAATGAGAGAAAATAGGATGAGATGGTTTGGGCATGTGATGAGGCGAGAGGAAACGAATGCAGTAAGAGTGGTTATGAAGATGGACGTTGAAGGGAAAAGAGGAAGAGGAAGACCAAAAAAGAGATGGTTAGAGACTTTGGAGAATGACATGAGGGCTGTCGGTGTGTGCAGAGGAGATGTGATTGACCGAGTAAAGTGGAGGTGTAGGACAAGGGTGGCCGACCCCAAATAGTTGGGAGGAAGGCGAAGTAGAAGAAGAAGATTATAACACGTTCAAATACTGGGTCCAAATTGTTCAATCACTAGTCCAAAGTGTTCAATTACTAGGTTTTTGTATTTTTTTTTAAATATTGTAATTGATCTATATATTGATATAAATTGGTATTGTTTTATTAATACTCATTTTAAAATAGACAAAATAAGCAATATTTTAGTTAACACTTTATAAATATGATATCAAAAAAAAACGTATCAATGAATTCTAAAGGTGGGAAAATCCTTTACTGTTCAATCACTGGACGGTTTACCCTCTCGTAAGCTTTTTCACTTTTTTTTGTAAAATTAATCCTAAATAGAATAATATAGTTATAATCTTATTATAGGGATGGGAGTTATAGGAGGTAAAATTGGCAAAATATGCACAAAAAAAACGAAAATATAAAAAAAAAATGCAGTCAATTTTTTTATATTATTATTTATTAATTATTAATTAATAATAATTATATTATTAAATATTTACTATTTTTACATAACTTCTATTATTAAATAATTTTACAATCAAAAAATTTAATGCATCAATTAAATTAAATTATATCTGTGTAACAGCACAGTTATCTATAAATTAAATTTGTTGCACTGCACCACCAAAGCTTTTTTTAAATAATTATCAACATCTAACCGACGTTCAATCTGATACAATAGGTATTTTTGTAACGGGAAAAACTTCTTTCTATGTCTGTTGATGTTATACAAGTGTACTTAACACATTCAACGCCGGCGACGCGTATACGCGTCATTGGTAATCGTACGTGTATTGCCGTCGACGCGTTTACGCGTCATGTCAAATTTTACCAAGGCGCCTCTTTTTGAGTTTTTGACCGCAATAAATAAACATTCTTAAATTTATACTCTCTGATTTAGTAAGCGTAAATAACTTTATACCGAATTTATATTTTTTATAATGTACGTAAATTTATAGGCATAAAACCAAAGAGTATTTTGTACGAATAATTTTGAAACGTAGTTGTAAACTCATAAAAAAAATTTGTGACATACAATGCCGTGAAATATCGACAGAAACAACGCCATCAGTCACAGCAATGCGCGACGAAGAAAAACGTGCACAAACGTTTTTTTAGATAATAAATAGTGTAAACTGAATAGAAGTACGTTAAAACCCGTTAAAAAACAGATATTATGTTTATTATTACATGAATAAAAATATACATTTCCAAAAATAGTATATAAGCGTGCATATAAAGATAATAAGATTATAGAGAAAATTCAGTCTAAAAATAACCGATTTAAAAAACCAACTAACATTTTTTTTTTTAAGATTGTTCCCTATGGCCACCTCAAATTTCAGATAGTTACAATAATTAAATGAAATATGCAATTTACATAATTTCTCATCCCTAATAATAAGACATAAATGCAGTTTAGCTCCTCCTTACCATTTTTAATTTTTATATCGGAACTTATGTAACTAATGTAATAATTATATTATAATTAAAAATTAGGTTATAAAAATAAAAAAAATAATATGGTTTTTACAGGTACCTAGCTATAGTCGGGAGAATGAAAAGTGGCCGCTGATGAGAACGTCCCCGGTGGCAAATTTCTGTCATTGGTTTCCAAACTAATGTGAAAAAAAGGCGCGTATTTTGAATTATTAAATGCAATGTATTTACTTATTTTCATAAAAATATAATTCATTACAATATATGTACAAGTCATATAAATTACAAATTATTAAAAAATATTTACAAAATAATAATATAAAATATAAAATATGTACATCATTTAAATTAAAATTAACATTCTTCATCAATTATATCTTCGTCATTTTCTTCATCGTCCCAATCGCTGTCGTCGTCGTAGTTTAATGTGATGATAACTGGCTCCAATGTGATATCCCTCATTATTTCCTTTTCGTTGTCTTTGTTGTGAATTTTTTCCGCGTGTGCAACACACTTTTTCCAATCATTTTGTGTCACTGCATCAATAGCCGCATGCGCCAACTTTTCAATATCTGCCATCTTAAAAAAATTGTTTTTTTTGGCTACCTCCGCTTTAACCTGTGCCCAAATCAACTCAATAGGGTTGTACTGACAATGGTAGGGAGGTAACCTTATGACTTCGTGACCCATTTGAAGAGCAATCTCGTCCAGCTCGTACCGTTTATACGTTGGAACCAGTTTTTTAACTCGCTCACGAGACAGCCGTTCTTGTGGTGAAAACTCAACATTTTTATTTTTCAGCCACTCTTCAACAACGGCTTTCCGGCTATTGCTTTTGGGAAAATTGTCCATCAGCATTGAATGGTACGACGCATTGTCCATGACGATGACTGACGGCTCTTCGAGGTGGTTCAACATTGAAATAAACCAATTTTTAAAAACATCAGCATTCATTGAAGTATGGTAGTCGCTTTCAAAGTTGCTGACATTGGCTCGAAAAATTAATTTTGAATCTTTGACAAAACCATACTTCGCTGATCCAGCGTGGCAAACAATGAGACGTCCTCCTTTGCCCGTAGGAACTTTTAGTCCAGCGGTCTCTTCAGCATTTTGCCATATGCGTGATCTGCTGTGGTTTTGGTTAATCCACGTTTCATCCAAGTACACGATAGGACGGGTGTCTTTTTGTTCACGTAGTGTACATATTTTTCTTAAAAAAGTACAATGTAGTGCAACTATGTCGTTTCTGTCCATAAGGAATTTTCGTCCATCGTTGCACTTTTTAAAAGAAAATTTCAAATTTTTCAATAGCGAACGCATCGACCACACAGATCCTTCCCAAGCGCACTTTTTCCTCACTTCAGTTAAAATTGTGAAAGCTGTCGGGTACTCACCCCTGTCATACAATTCGTGGACCGTTCTTCGAACAATGTCAGCATCAAAATCGTCCAACTCGGTTAATGGTTTTGAACGTCTATATGTTTTCCGTGGGGACTTGAACGTAGGACCTTGTAGTTGTACCGCATTTTCGAAAAATATATTTTTATATTAAGATTTTTAATGGCTTGGTTGTTGCTGTTGATGTGATATTATTTCGTCAATTCTTGGTTTAATTGACTTCGTTAAGCTTATTCTCATAGCCGATGAAATTTCCAGACGGTTTCTAGTTTTATTTTTTATTGTTGTTAATGTGGAAAAACCATTTTCACACAAATATGTAGTAGAAAATGGAATAAGTAATTTTAATGCTTCTTCAGCCAAACTAGGATATTCATTTTGAACCTTAATCCAAAATTGACCTATATTTTTGTTGCTTCTGAAAATCTCGTGTAAGCCCACATCTGCACTCAATTCAATCAACTTTTCTTCATTTGTTAATGATAGTATATTTTGATCAGATTGTACGAATGGATTTATTACCCAATTACAATTTTTACGAATGTCTTTTGTGGGTCGAAATATTTGGACATTTTTTCTCTTAATCTACCTAAGTGTTCTTCTATGATAATACACATTTCATTTATTTCATTTTTTGTTAATATATTTTCCTGAGTCATGTTAAAAAAATTTGGAAACATATCAAATGTGTAGTTTTTTACTCGATTTGTCCATAGTCTTATTTTTTTAGGAATGCGTCAATTTTGTTGTACGATATAAAAAGATTAGTATGTAACATGCACCATTATATGTAATATAATTGTAATGTAATTACTAACAAATAATAATACGCATACTTCCAAGTCATACGAGGATAAAAATGTTCAATTATATTTTATACTTCCAAATTATATAAATAACTATTGCACACATAATTGTAATGTAAAGCTAAGCCACAATCATAAGTACCAAATCAATGTAATACATATCCTTATATTTCATCACACGACCATGAACAAATTGTGAAATAGTCACAGAGAAGAAGCCACGTGCGAATTACAAATCACGAATAACCGCAAACAACGTCATCATTCGAATTTGACGATCAAGGCCAAGGGCAACCAGGTGGCGAAAACAAGACAATTAACTAACAACAACAAAATCAAACAGAGTATATAAGGGCTCCGTTTCACCACCAACATCAGACGTATCCAGCCATCAAGTACAAACACTCCGCTTACGACAGTCATATTTACATTGTTAATACTTTGCTAATTTTTCTAAGTGTAAAATAAAATATTATACTCTATTCTTTCAAGTTTAAATTATTGAACTTATATTAAAACACTTAGAAGTACTATTCAATCATAACATTATCGTAGCGTCCTCAAACCACTCGAGGCACGTTACATAATTTGGCGCTGTGGAACAGACTTCGAGGAGGCAATTCAACCGAATCACTGTGAGAGAAAACCGGCCACTTTTTTCTCCAACTCCAAGAAGACGACACCAGAAATCAAAACCAGCAACCAGCAAATATGTCACCACCAAGCATAATTTCTACGTAAATATGACTAATTTTAAGAACAAATAAGTGGGTGTTAGAAAAAATTATTAGAGACTTTTGAGAATTATTATATTGAGAATTATATTGAGAATTATTATTGAAAATTATTATATTGAGAATTATTATTGAGAATTATTATATTGAGAATTATATTGAGAATTATTATTGAGAATTATTATATTGAGAATTATTATTGAGAATTATTATTGAGAATTATTAAATTGAGAATTATACTGAGATTTATTATTGTTATACGAAAACATATTATTGAATATTATATAAAGGTAATTATAAGGGGAATATTATTATTGTTGATACATTTTAGATATTATATTAATTGGGTATATAATATTATTGTGTGTTAAAATTTAAATATTTATTTTTAAAAAAAAATAAAATAAATAAAAATATTTTATGAATACTGATGGGCAAACTGGTACGTCTCCGTTAGAATTAGCTACTCTAGCGAAAAAAGGGATCCCTATTGATAAAAATAAAAAAGAAACTAGTCTCAAAAGAGAAAATAGAATTGAAAATATTGAAAAAGAATTAAATGAATTAAAATTTCTCAGCCCCAGTTACCAAATAAATACTCGAAGTAAAAATAATACTGAACACACACAGTTAACTTTCGAGTCAAAACCCAAAATTAAAATGTCACAACCACCAACTGAAATCACTCTACGTTTAGAGGAGGCATTTAAATTAATACCCACATGTTCGGGGGAAACAGACGTTTATCAATTTATAAACGCATGCGATATTGCAGTAAATTCAGTGGATAGAGAAAATGTACCACTTTTAATACGATATATAACCACTAAATTATCGGGAAAAGCTTTAGATGTAATAAAATATAAAGATACTACCAAATGGGTAAACATAAAAAAATATTTAAGTGAAGCATTTGAATCACAATATTCAGCATCTTCTTTGCAATTACAAATTAACTCCATAAAAATGAATCTTGGGGAAACGGTTAACTCTTACACAGAGAGAATTGAACAACTATACTATAAACTATGCAATATTTATACATTTAATAAACCTAAAGATGAAGCTAAAATTATTCAAACTCAATTAAAAGAGCAAACATTAGGATTATACATAAAAGGATTAATAAAACCAATAAAAATTGTAGTAAAATCAAGGGATCCTAAAACATTAGAAGAGGCTAAAAACATAGCTAATACGGAAGAGTTAGAATTTAACGCCGAAAAAGAAACGCGAAACTTATTAAACACTAATTATCGTAATAATTATAATAACGGGAGTAATAATATTCAACCCCAACAAAATAATCGATATAGAAATAATTATAATAACAATTTTAATAAAAAACCAATAATATGTTATAAATGTAATGGACGACACTTTGCTAGTCAATGCAGATCGCAACCAGTCCAACGTTCAAATCAAAGAATACCGGATAATAATTATAATAACTATAACAATCGACCACCTTCTAACAATCGTAATAATTTTAATCGACCAAATAACTACCAGTCAAATAATTATACGCGACCACCAACTAATTACAATACAAATAATTATAATACACGAAATATAACATGCAGCTACTGCAACAAAACGGGACACGAAATGTCAGAATGTTTTAAAAAACGAAATAACGAACGTAACAATTATAATTCGGGAAACGGGCGTTCGGGCGAGGCGCGCGGACCTCGTACCGTCAACCAAATAACCGCGGAGGAAACATACGACGATGTTTTCACATTAAATCAGCAATAATTAATAATCACATAAAATGCACATCAAATGCCGCTAAATTTAAAGAACTAGAATTATTATTAGACACAGGTAGCGATATTAATATTATAAAAATTAATTATTTGAAAGGAGATTTAATCGTAGACGAAACAAAGAAAACTATAATACGCGGAATAAGCGACGAATTAATACGAACAATAGGAATAGTTACTATACCAATTTAAATTAAAAATAATGAATTTATAATCAGTTTCCATGTCGTAAACTCAAAAGTACCTTTAATAAAACACGGAATAATAGGTCACTCATTTTTACGCGATAATAAAGCAGTGATAGATATTGCAAATAACACATTAATAATCGATCAACCTAATACAAATTCAGTAATAAAAAATTGTTATATATTAAATGCAAGATCAGAAACAATAATTTCTATACCAATTGCAAATAAATTCGCAGAAAATAAAAATGTTTTAATCGAGAAACAGGAATTGATAAAGGACGTATACTGTGGAGAAACTATCAGCTGTGTAAAGAATGGAAACATAATAATTAGCGTAATGAACATAGCCGAACACGATAAAGAAATAAATAACGAACACATAAATAAAATAAAATATAATAATGAAACCGATTTTGACACACAATATATTAATTATGAAAATAATAATAATAACCGCATAGATAAAATAAAACAATTAGTAAAATCGGATCACATGAATAAATTAGAAAAGGAATCAATTTTTAAAATTTGCGAACAATATTCGGAAATATTTTATTTGGAAGGAGATAAATTAACATTTACAAATGCTATCGAACATACAATTAAATTAAAACCAAATGTTCAACCAATTTATAAAAGACCTTATAGGTTACCGTTTAGTCAACAAGAAGAAATAAAAAAACAAATAACTAAAATGGAAAATGACGATATTATCCAACCTTCACTAAGTCCATGGAACGCACCTTTACTTTTGGTAAAGAAAAAACTTGACAACTCGGGAATCCAAAAATACAGAATAGTCGTAGATTTTCGAAAATTGAACGAGGTAACCTTAAATGAATTTCACCCTTTACCCTCCATTACGGAAATTCTAGATAAATTAGGCAGTTGTACCTTATTTTCTGTCATTGATTTAACACAGGGATTCTATCAAATTCCTTTGTCGAAGCAATCTAGGGAATATACAGCTTTTAGTACTCTAGAAGGTCACTGGGAATTCAAAAGACTAACAATGGGAATGAAACAAAGCCCTTCATTATTTGCAAAATTAATGTCAAATGTTTTATCGGGATTAATCGGACTGAAATGTTTAGTATATTTGGATGATATAATAGTTTTTGGGAAAAACTTAGAAGACCATAATGAAAAATTAATAAATGTATTTGAAAGATTAAGACAAAATAATTTAAAAATTGAACCAAATAAATGTAACTTACTAAGACGAGAATGTTTATATTTAGGACATATCATAACCGAAAACGGAATAAAACCAGACATGAATAAAATAAAATCCGTACTCGAATATCCTACACCGAAAAACGTTAAAAATATAAAATCATTTTTAGGACTATCGGGATATTATAGGAAATTTATAAAATCATACAGTTTAATCGCGAAACCACTAACTAACTTACTACGTAAAGATGTTAAATTTGAATGGAACGAAGAATGTCAAAAGTCATTTGATACTTTAAGAAACGCATTATGTACAGAACCAATATTACAATATCCAGATTTTGACAAACCATTTATTCTAACAACCGATGCTTCGGGAAAAGCACTAGGCGCGATTTTATCACAATTACACGGTGACAAAGATTTACCAATAGCTTACGCGAGTAGAACTTTAAATAAATCCGAAAATAACTATTCGACAACAGAATTAGAATGTCTAGCTATAATATTTGGCGTAAAACAATTTCGACCATATTTATACGGACGTAAATTCACTATCATAACAGACCACCGTCCTTTACAATGGTTATTTAATCTAAAAGACCCATTATCAAAATTAGCGCGATGGAGAATATTTTTAGAACAATACGAATACGATATAGTGTATAAACCGGGAGTATTAAATGGTAACGTCGACGCGTTATCTAGAATGTACACTATTGCCGAAATTAAACAAAATAATTACGAACAATTTAGGAAAGATTTAGAAACAAAATTAATTTCAAATAAAAATATAAAAGAAACAATAGGTAAATTAATTGAAACACCTGTAGAATATAACATAGTTTCGGAAATTGCGAAGCAATACAATTTTAAATCAGGAATTAATTACGAATTAAAACAAAAATTCGGAAATAATTTAATGTTACCAGAAAGTAAAATAATAGGGGACATACAGCATTACAAAAATGATAATCGATTTATAATATTTATTATTAATAAAAATAAAGACAGACAATTAGCAACTTATGAAAACATGTACGTAGCTTTAATGAATTTAAGAGATTTTTGCTTAGAAAATAATATCGACAAATTAGCAATGAACAAACTTGGTCAACTCGATAATTTAAAATGGGATACAATTAGAGCAATGATACGATATATTTTTCGTAACACGAACATAGAAATAATAATATGTAGTGGAATAGAATATAATGATGAGGATAAATTAGTTATTCTAGATCAATTTCATAATTCTAAATTAGCGGGACACCTAGGCGTTAATAAAACAATAAAGAAAATAAAACAACAATTTACTTGGCCAAATATGAAACAAGATGTTAAAAAATTTATAAAAAATTGCGATTCATGTCAAAAGAATAAAATAACTAACAGAAAAATTAAAATGCCGATGGCAATAACATCTACTTCAAAGCATCCTTTTGAAAAAATATTTTTAGACATCGTAGGACCATTAATAACCACACTATCCGGAAATAATTATATATTAACTATGCAGGATGATTTAACTAAATTTTCATTGGGGGTACCAATCCCAAATCATACAGCTAATACAGTCGCTGAGGCATTCGTTGTACACTTCGTGTGTATGCATGGGATTCCAGAAATAATATTAACAGATAAATCACAAGATTTCTTAAGTAAAACTTTTACAGAAGTATGTAAACTATTAAAAATTAATAAAATAAATACAAGTCCTTTTCATCCACAAACCAACGGAAGTCTAGAAAGAAGTCATAGAACTTTAGCTGAATACCTTAGACATTATGTAGATAAAAAATTAAATAATTGGGATCACTTATTACCTTATGCATTTTTCGTATATAACTCGACGCCACACTCATCAACTAATTACCAACCATATGAATTATTATACGGGAGAACATTAACCATCCCAGTAAAATTAAAATCGATGCCAGAACCAAGATACAATTATGATGATTATTTTTATGATTTAAAACAAAACTTACAAGAATCTCACCAGATCGCGAGGGAAAGATTAATAAAAAATAAAATAAAAAATAAAGAGACGTACGACTTAAAAGAAAACGCTATTGACATAAACGAAAAAGATTTAATACTATTAAGAGATGATACGTCAAAAACTAAATTACATCCATTATGGTTAGGACCATTCGAAGTACTAAAAATAATAAGTAACGAAAATATTTTAATTCAAAGAGGCCGAAGACAAGTTACTGTCCATAAAAATAATGTTAAGCTTTATCACGTAGATTAAAATAATTAATAATTAATTTTCCTCTTACAGATAACCAAAAACTCAAAAAAAAAAAAAAAAGGGAATTTTTAATAAAATAATTAATTAAACAAGTAAAATTTTATTTTAAAACGAAGAAATGCATAAATCAAAACAATTTTTTAACAGATTATTAATAACAATTCAAGAAGAACTATTATTAACAAAATCAAAATATTTTACATTAGAAGCACATTTAGTTAATACAAATGAAAATATGGAAGATAAATACACCAAAAATGAATTACGGGAAATTAAAACTCATTTAAGCAAAAATATAAAAGAACTTACTGATCTTAGGGAGGAATATTTACCAGTAGGAGTAGTTATTTTAGCAGAGCACGAAGAATACCCAGAGACATGCATGTTCTTCAGTTAATTATCAATAATGATAGTTATAAAAACTTAACTAATCAAACATATTAAATCATATTAAATTAAATAAAAGGATTCATAATTAAAAAAAAAAAAAAAAACTATTTATAGATTCATGACAATATTGGCGATGGTAATGGTGCACGCAGACGAAGAACTATATGTTGGGGTCAAACAATACGACAAACAATCACCTTCAATATATTATGAAAATTATGGACCAACTAAATTCATAGGAGGACATTATAAAATAATAACTTACTTCTCTTTAAAAGAATATGACAACAAATACGAAACCTTGGGGGGAAGAATCGCGAACTTAACAATATATTGTAAAGACAACATTACAAAATCATTTTTATGTGCAAAATACCAACACGTATTAGCACACTTATACGATGAAGTTGCGGAACAAAGAGACAAACTATACATATCATTAGGGAAAAATAACTTAACACAAAACTATGAAGAAAACATATCAGAAAGGAAGAAAAGAGGTTTAGTAAACGTAATAGGTACGGGAATGCACTATATATATGGATTATGTGATAACGACTGCGTAACAAAAACAAATGAAGCAATCGAAAGAGCAGAAAAGAACGGGAAAAACGTGCTACATATAATGGACCAACAAACTACTGTAGTTAAAAAAGCAGTGAAAACAGTAGCAAGAACATTAAACGAAACTCGATTACTACTCAATGAAATGCAAGATTTACAAAATACTTATATAATAGATTTCAAAAAACTAGGAAAAGAAGTGGAAAACTTAAAAGATATGATGACTTCAAATACACTTCAAAATATGTATACATTACTTACTAATCAATTCGCGTACGAAACACAAACACTCAGCCAAATTGTTGCATCAGCAAGAGTCGGATTAATACATCCGAGCCTACTAACAATAAATGAAATTGCAGAGACAGTATCAAGTATAACAAAAAAAATAAACAACAAAAAACTAGAAATACCAATGGGAGCCAAAACAGTCGAAATATATGATCTTTTAAAAATAATAAAAATATCAATATATTACGCAAATAATAATATAATTTTCATCACAAAATTACCACTAGTCACAATGGAAGATTTAAATATGTATAACGTAATACCAATACCACGCAGAGGAAATAATAAAGGCGATAACCACATCATGAAGATATTAGAAATAGAAACACCATTTATTGCAATTACACAAGACAGAACGCAATATGTGCCAATGACAACTGAACAAATGGAAAAATGCAAAAATACAAAAAAATACAAAATATGTCCAACAGTACAACCAATGATTCTTAATGGAGCATCAGCGCCATGCGAAGTTACATTATTTAATAATATAGAGAAATTCCAAATCGATACAACAAAATGCAAAACAAGAATAGGAAATATATTTAGAAATCAATATCATAAACTCAAATACGAAAACAAATGGATATACAGTGTAACAAGAGACAGATTAGTAATAACATGTATTGGAAAACAAGAACCAGAAATAATACAAATAAAAGAAGAGGGAATAATCTCAATAAAAAACACACAATGCCAAGTACACACAAATAGCGAAATTTTGACACCAGATGAAGAATTAACAACAAAAACATATGTAGATTTCATACCACAAACGGATATGGGAGACATATTCGATAAAATGCCAGATAATACAATAAATTTAAATTTAAAACTTGTAAACATAAGCCAAAACATGAAATTCACAGAAATACACGACTCACTGCGATCACTTAATGAAGTACAAAAAGTGATAGAAGAAGAAGAGAATAGACAAAATAACACAAAAAAACAAGAGTATCATTCGTATTTATTATACGCCACTGTTATTTTAACAATACTCGCGACTATACTTATTTTTGTCATATATTGCATAATAAAATGCAAACTGCGTTCACATAGAACAAAAATCTATACAAACAATTACGAACTAAGAGATTATAAACGAGTAGGACCACCATCGCCACGTTAATTATTGATTCTAATAAAAAAAAAAAAAAAAAAATTCTTACAAACTTAATTAATATAAATACCAGTATCGTTATAAAACATTAATTCATATATTACTATTTCTAGCTCAAACATCAAATTCGTCATATTCGACTTTGAGTTTTCTCCATTACCAAAAGGGGATTGGTTATTAATAAATGGGGCAATGGTAAACAGCCTTAATAAATTTCAACCAATACGACTCGTAGGAAGACCAATTTTCATAAGAAAAAACCAAAATACAAAGAGGTACCATATCCAAAACCACCACGACTTCGTTGTCGGTTTCGCAGAACGGGTGTTCGCGATAAAGAAGCCAGAGACGTTGACACTTGTAAAGAGAAACATAACAGAAGCTGAAAATCACATTCAGCAGTGTAAGGTTCCGACTCTGACGACTCCACGCATTAACAAATACCTACACCGTGACGGTAAGACACCGGTTGTCGTATTTTGGAATGGTACCACAGATAAAATTATGATAGATAAATTAGAATTAAAAAATATAAAGAAATTTTTAGATATAACGACTATAAAAAAGCGATGGGATAATACATATGAGCTTGTAATCAAGGACATGTGTAAAGATAATCGAGTAATATTTTCAATAAACATTGGAGAATTTTTTAAACCAAGGGGAGGAACTCTAAATTTACATGAGTGTCACTCCATAGTCTGTAGAACAACTCATGAGGATATCACTCACGCGCACGACCCAATAACTGATGTAATATACACTAGATGTATATTTAATTTCTTATTAAATAAAATAAAACCTTCAAAACTTTTCATATATTGTAGTGATAGTTCAAGCAGGGAAAGAAAAAAAAAAAAAAAAAATAAAAAATAATAAAAAGAATCATAAATACTAACTAGGAATTGGGTATTCATAAAATAAAATATATAAATATATATATGCATAATAATGCAATCACTTATTTAACAATGATATTATATACTTGGTAGTGGGATTTAGTTTAAAGAAACATAATATTGTATAAAAAAAAAAAAAAAAAAAAAATGTATATCTTATTATTCAAATATTATTATTATTTTTCTTTATAACTAACAAATATTGTATTAACATATTAGTGAATAAGCAATTATTTTCAAAGTTTGTATACGGTAAATTTAAAAATTTCATTGTTTCACCCTGAAATTTTTTCTTCGGCGGTGAGGTGTAACATGCACCATTATATGTAATATAATTGTAATGTAATTACTAACAAATAATAATACGCATACTTCCAAGTCATACGAGGATAAAAATGTTCAATTATATTTTATACTTCCAAATTATATAAATAACTATTGCACACATAATTGTAATGTAAAGCTAAGCCACAATCATAAGTACCAAATCAATGTAATACATATCCTTATATTTCATCACACGACCATGAACAAATTGTGAAATAGTCACAGAGAAGAAGCCACGTGCGAATTACAAATCACGAATAACCGCAAACAACGTCATCATTCGAATTTGACGATCAAGGCCAAGGGCAACCAGGTGGCGAAAACAAGACAATTAACTAACAACAACAAAATCAAACAGAGTATATAAGGGCTCCGTTTCACCACCAACATCAGACGTATCCAGCCATCAAGTACAAACACTCCGCTTACGACAGTCATATTTACATTGTTAATACTTTGCTAATTTTTCTAAGTGTAAAATAAAATATTATACTCTATTCTTTCAAGTTTAAATTATTGAACTTATATTAAAACACTTAGAAGTACTATTCAATCATAACATTATCGTAGCGTCCTCAAACCACTCGAGGCACG
Source organism: Sipha maydis (assembly GCA_034509805.1). NCBI lineage: Eukaryota > Metazoa > Arthropoda > Insecta > Hemiptera > Aphididae > Sipha > Sipha maydis. Next base: position 131,617 of record JASXSY010002076.1, read on the forward strand.
TTACAAGTATGTGGACCTTGCATACTTAAATTTAATTCATTAAGAATTGAAAATATATCGGAAAGATATGCAAGTTTGGCTAACCACACATTATTTTGGAAATAATCACTAAGTGGTGATTTTTTGTCTCTCAAAAATATTTCTACTTCCGTTTTCAGTTCAAATAACCTAGTCAAAACTTTTCCTCGCGACAACCATCGAACATGAGTGTGTAATAGCAAATTTTTAAAACCTGAACCCATTTCTTCACACAACACTTTAAAAACGCGAGTGTTTACGGCACTAGCTCGAATAAAGTTTACTATTTTTATGCATATATTTAGAACGTCAAATAGATTTTCGTTCATATCTTTAGCGGCTAATTGCTCACGATGGATGAAACAGTGTGTTGATATAATGTTTTTATGATCAATTTGTTGAACGCGTGTGACAAGACCATTAAATTTTCCGGTCATAGCTGCAGCTCCATCAGTACAAATACCGATACAGTTAGAAAATTGTAAATTAATTTTTTGGAAATGAGATGAAATGGTTTTGAAAATTTCTTCAGAAGTACAGTATGTTTTTAAATTTAAGCAACAGAAAAACTCTTCTTGTATATCGTTCAGATCAGTATCTACATACCTCACATACATCAATAATATAGCTTCATTATTTATATCAGTAGATTCGTCGAGCTGTATTGCGTAAAAAATTGATTTTTTGATTTTTTCACTAAGCTGATTTTCAATATCATTAGACATAGTATTTATTCTTCTACTTATCGTATCATTAGACATAGGTATTTTTTTAATCTTTGTCACTTTTAATCTTTGTCACGTGTTCATTACTAAATAATTCTGTACAAATATCAATCATACACGGTTTTAACAATTTTTCCCCAATCGAGTATGGTTTTTTTGATTTAGCTATGTGTAAGGCTGCCAAATAAGAACATTTTAGGTAGATTTTGTCTTCGACCGTATAAGTATTTATCATTTTTTTATTTTTTTTAATTCTTCGAATTTTCTTAAAAAAAAGTCCCTTGTATTATTTTTATACTGAGCATGACTAGTTTCCATGTGCCTATTGAGCTTATTTGGTTTTAGTGATGCATTTGCTAATGTCATACCACAAATAACACATTGAGGAACATCCTTTCCATTCTCGTTTAAGTATGTAAAGCCATATTCAATGTAACTATCTTTATATTTTAATATTTTTACCTTTTTGAGTGATGATTCATCAACATTTTGAGTAGTATCCAAATTATGTTTTTTTTGTAATATTTGAGTTTTGATTATCAGAAGTCGATGTATTGTGCGGTTGTTTGAAAAAGTTCGTCATTTGCGACTGTTTACTCATATTAGAAATATTTTATAATAATACATAAAGTCAAATAAAGATAAAGTGTATAAAAATGTGAAAAACAATATAAAAATGCAACTTATTAACCTATATTTTACAACGGCGCACGACACGGCGATGTTAACGATGAACTGTGACATAAATATATAATATAATATAATATAATATAATATAATATAATAATATAATATGTGCAGTGTGCACTGCGGCCGCGGCGGTGGCCTTATCTTAGGTTGATACTTGATAATCTATATTCGACGTTTATTATAGATTCTTTAATAGACGTCATAGAGTAATATCGCATTAAAAATGATTATAGTGTGTTTTCCATTTTAATATAAATAATCTATACTCGTAATAGGTATGTAATATAATAATATTTTATTGATTTTATTATTTTATTATTTGAGCTTTTAATTTTCACATTGATTTAAATCATTCGATTGCGACCCCCAAAGGTTGGGTACCCCCAGGTTGAGAAACACTGTTATACATTGATTTTGGAAATAATCATTATTATTGTTGCCCATTAGTTATTTTTCTATACCTATTTAATAATCCTTATCGGTTAACTGTTTCCGTGAATCGCTGTTACGCCGCGTCGGGGAGTTGCAAGCCGATAGTGAAAGCAACTCTCGCACGCGCACGCACATGTCAATGAATCGCGTAAAATGAAATATATTCTTATACTCATAACGCATAAAAACTAGTAAAAGCGGTAGTAAATTAAACATACTTCCTGAACTTCAATTGTAATTTTGAAAATATGATTGAATTCGTTAGTCTATTTTCTAGGTTTTCTCGGAAATGGATTTACGACTTTATTTTTAGTTAATAAAATATGATGCATAGTAAGTTTATGTTTTTTTTCAAAATAAACTTATACTTAACTTAGTTGTAGATAGAGACAAAATGAAAAATATAAGATTCCACTTCTGAGCAAACATAGAAAAGAGGAAAACAAACCAAAAAACAAAAATGCGCATCATTACCCAGGGTACGGGGTAATTATACGCATTATCATTTTTATTTGGGGGGAATTATGCGCACCGTGTTTACTATTGAAAAACATATGGGTGAATCGACGCATTTAGTAATTTCTTTTGTTTTATTAATAATTTAGTTTAAATGTAGGTATTTATATAGTTTAATGAAAAATACGAACTATATGCAATAAAAATACATTTTAATTATCAAACCAACAAATAAAACCTTTATTTTATCAAATTAACAGTCAATATTATATACCTAAATGACAAACTAAAAGTAACAGTCAGAACTCAGAGGAAAAATTAACATTTAATATACCTTATATAATAGTTTAACAAAGTATCACAAAATAAAAAGTTTAAAATTAAAAAAAATAAAACATTAACAACTTGTTTTTATTAGATAACTAGATTAACAACTAAACATCATAGGTATTTCAGTATTATTCTTTCTTATATATATTTAACTACTAATAATATTTAAATTCAGTCTTTAAAATTACTTAATTTTTATCTTGACAAAAGTCACAAATGAAGGTCGCAGCAGAATCTAGTTCTGTACATAATGCATGTGCCCAAAGTCCACTTTATCTACATCTATACCACATTTCATTTTCTCCAAATTCACCACAAATAATACATAAGTTACGTTCATCATGCATATTTTCTTGACCTTCACCTATAAGACTAACTTGTCATTTTCCAACACGTTTTGGTCGATTAGATTGTTTTACTTTTTGTGATTTATCGGATTTATTTTTATTTTTGGATATGCCAAACAAATCTTTTTTAACAGATTTTTTTAAATCAATAGCTTCTTTTTTTATTTGCTTTTCCATCAGGTCAATCTTCATGGGAGTTTTTGTTAAAATTATTGATGCACCTAGACGTGAATTATTTTTTTTAATTTTTGCTTTTGGTTCAGGAATCTGGCAGATTTCGGAAAATGATTTTCTATAAATGTTTGTAGATGTTGATGGCTGGTCTTGTAAGTTAAGAATATCATTTTCTTGGACGCCATCATGAGTAAAAACATTTTTTGTGTCCAAATTATTATCATCTGTAGACTCCATAGACATGGATATATTTGTAGATTTATCAATAATTTGGACAGATTGTACAAAGTTATTTATATTGATGTTTATCATTTCTTGAGCGGAAGCAAAGTCATCATTATTGAATTTATTAGGATTAAATGGGAATATCCCGGCAGCTTTAAATCCTGAAATTCCTTTTTCCAAAGTACCAACTCGACAGTAACTTTTGTTAAACAGAGAAGACAAATCATACATGGTAATTTTTTCATGTGGATTAGACCTTAAAAATAAATCACACTCGCGATTAAATGCATTTTTAAGAGGTCCAAAAAATGTAAGATCGAGGGGTTGCAATTTATGGGATGTATGTGGAGGCAATGTAACAACACAAATACCATTTGATTTACAAAATTCATAAACTTGAAGTGAAATATGACTACAGTGATTATCCAAAATCAATAAAACTGGATCTCCGGGAGTCGGCTTAACACTTTTAGAAAAATGTTTAAGCCATTCTAAAAATAGTTCACTGTTAATCCAACCATTTTTGGAACATGCATATATAGATCCGACTGGTCCACCTTTTTCTAAAAGATTGTTCATTCGAGCACGTGGGTATATGAACATTGGTGAGACAAATGACCCTGCAGCATTCATACAACATACAGTTGTTACGGTTTTTCCTCTCTCCCAACTTATCAAAGAACCAACTTGTTTTTGTCCTTTTGGACCTAAAATTTTTGAAGGTTTTTGAACTGTTGTGATGCCAGTTTCGTCAACATTATATATTTTATCAGCTTTACCGTTTAACTCATATTTATTTAAGCATTCTTCTAGATTTTCAAAAAAATTTTTTACATTTGTCTCATTAAATGATGTGACTCGACTTAGACTTGTACCCTCTGGTTTTCTTAAGGAAATATTTGGATGTCTTTTCATAAATAGCTGAAGCCAATCGGGACCTGCTAGTTTTGTGTCCTTATTAAATCTATACGGAATATGATTTGCTTCTGCATATTCAAATGCCAGCCTCCTTAACTCAATTGGCGTTAACCCATAAAAAAATGTGGCCAATTTTAAAACTTGATCAGCTAACTCTAGTTCAACGTCATAGGTAAAAGTTGGTTTCCTACCCAATTTAGGGCCACCGGTATTTTGATTTTTTATTCTGAGGCGAAGAGTTGATTCTGGTATATTAAAAGTCCTACTGACTGCTCTTATTTTTTTCCCAGACCTAATAGCTATTAGGGCAGCATGTAAAGTTTCAGGTTTCCAAGAAGCATGTTCACTTTTTCGTTGATACGTTCTACCCATTTTTATTAAAAATTGTTGTCTAAAAGAAAGATTATAATAATTAATATAATTTAAAGTAAATATTTCAAATGATTAAAATAGTTTTAAAAATTGAATAAATATTTTGTTATTTAAATTTTTTTCATCTTTATTTAGTATATTAATTGATATAGTTTAAAACAAACATTTTGATAGATTGAAATAGTTCTAAACTAATATTAATATTTAGGTAAGGGGTAATGATGCATATTATAGTGCGTATAATTCCCCCGGAACAAATGCGTAGTATTACCCCATTAGACCGTTAGTTATAAATCGTTTTATTATCAAACATAAAGCACGTCAAATTGCACTAATATATATTTATTTTCAAGTACAGAAAATTGTCTATAGAATAGTATTATTAGCTATAAAAAACAATTTAACTAAAATATACTTACAGTGTTTGAAAAGTCTTCAATTTTTAGATGAAAGTATGCGTTTTCACTCTTTCTTAAATTAACGGAAAGATTATGATTGTAACGCTATCAAATTTTCGGTCATTAATAAGGTCAATCAGCTGATTAATTTTAGTTATTATCAAGTAACCTTGGTAACCAATGGTTTAGAAGATATTGAAGTGCGCACCATTACCCAGTGCGCACTATTCCCCCGTGTTCCCCTATAGTCTAAATAGGTATGTAGTATGTACTATCTAGGATTCTAGGTAGTCACTGGAGAATAATGGTAAATAGAAATACTATCATTTTGTAAACGGGAAAATAAATAAGAAACAAGAAACATTTCAAATACCTATTTGTCTAAAAAATGGTTTCATGAAATAATATGCGCTAACAACTCTAAAAAATCGACTATATGCCAAATATGCCATAACACCAAAAACATGCACTATTCAACTTTATATTATTGTTACTATTGTTATGAAACGGATTTGTATCTCAATTAGCATGTTTTCCTGTGTAGCAGAAAAAACATGCGGATGCATGAACTTACGAGCCCTGCTTATCATTGTTTCCGGTTATAAACAGACTGTTGCAATTATGTCTAACGCTTAAATCATATTTTTCGTCACAAAATCAAATACCATTTGCAATAAAATTATTTTTTAAAATCCTTTAAATGAAAGTTATTTATGGCTTATTTATTCACTAATGTATGTATTTCATTCAAAAATTGAGATACCTAATGGAAAAAGAAAATAATTCGATTTAGGAGATAGTTTTTTTTTATTTATTACGTTTTACTTCGCGATACCTGCTCAAAATGTCAACGTTCAGGCCCGGATTATGGGGAGGGGCAGAGGGGTCGCGTCCCCAGGGTCCACAATGTTATAGGGCCCCTAGACAAAAATGAAGTATTTTAAATATCATTTTCACAAAAAATTAAGTCATTTAAAATATTTAATAATTATTTTGGTTAAAATAACTTATGGACATTTAAAATATTATATTATGTGTAATAATTTACAATTTTTGTTTTTAAATGTTTTTCATCTGTTACATATCTGTTATGGGCCTCCATACATCATGTAATATATTACGATTATGTGTATATTTAGAATACGGGGAATAATGATATATACCTTATATTAAGAATAATCTATATGCTGGTCATATCTAAAATAATAATAGTTAACTAGAAAACTGTGTGATACAAATGTATAAATAACAAAGGGTAATTAAATTAATCAGGAATACTAGGTATTACAAATGTACTAATTAAAGATGATAAGGTCGAGTCAGCATTTAAACAACGAGGGCAACAGCACCATAAAAAGGAATTAACCAGATAATCAGGTGCGGCAGTTCTACGAAGCATCGTGTAAGGTCATACCCCTATTCCTGGAAATCACCAAACAACCGGGTGCAGCTTTCCAATGACGTCAATCGAGCCATATAAAAGAGGGTCCGAATCAACCACAAATCAGATGAGTTCTAGTCACGGAACTGCAACTTCACGTCACTCTGTTTTATGAATTGTTATAACACTTTGAATTATTTAAATAAACGTATTGTAAAAGTTAAAGTCTCACATTTTATTAAATTAAAATTCATCATCGACTGCACAAGTTGAAATCTAGCCGGTGGCACGTAACATATCTATACAATTTAAAAATATTTTAGATTATTTATTTTGTTAAATTGTTGGTGCCTTAATGGGGCCCATTTTAACTATTTGCCCCAGAGCCCATTGTTTTATAAATCCGGGCCTGTCAATGTCGAAAGAATATTTAACCTCATGAAAGCACAAAGGACTGATGATAAAAATAGACTTCCACCCGATTCTGTAAAACATTTTTTAATGACACAATAAGTGTGTTTAAGCATTTTGACTGTACTCATTTTTATAACTACTGTATTAAAGATAAAAGTTTGTAATCAAAATTTCAATGCAATGATAAATATTAAATTTTTATATCCCAATTCTTAATCTTTAAGTACCTATATAATATGTCATGTTAATTAAATAAATATTAACTATGAAAGTAGATTTTTATTATTACCTTTATGACATTATATTAAATTATGTACTCTTTTCTTAAAGTCACGATCTGGTAACCCTATATTCACAGAAAATATCATGAATACAAATGGCATGTAAAAAGTAGAAATATAAAAAAAACAACCACGTATCTAATAAAATCTTAAAAACCAACCACATAGTAAAACTAAGGTTGATGGCTTAGTAATACTACTAAATAAATAAATTAACATAAAACAACGAGCTCTTGTTCATAAGAATCTTGCCAAAATAAAAATCACGAGGCCAACCACTAAAGGGTAAAACTCTAATAAACTGCCCATAAATGGATTTTAAAAAGAAACTTGATTATAATATAATCATGTCTGGGTCAAGTGATTTTACATGGGATTTTAGTATATAAGAGGGTTCTTAATAGACTAAAAGTCAGATGTGTTTTAGTCCGGACATAGCACCTTCACGTCACATAATTTTGTAAATGTTTTGACTTATAATATTTCAATAAAAAGTAATAACTTAAATTTTGAGTCAATCTTTTATCCTTTCCTCAACCACCATTATTGAATCGAAATCACGCAACAACGCAATACATTCTGGTGTCGTATGCTATCTAAAAATAATATTTATCGTCTGATGTTATCTATATTATCGTAATAATATTTATCTACATATACATCTTCAGAGCTGAAGCTCAAACTATAGAATGTTATTGGCGACTAGGTATGACAAGTGCAGTTAATTTAGGTGAACTGTTCATTCGTTCATCGTTCATTTAATTGAACTAATTCACTTAGGCATAGTTTTCCATTATATTTATTCATCGAATAACATGAGTTATTCGACAAATAAGAAAATATAGATAATTACCGGTTTATCAATGTCAGAATAAGTCTTATTAGATGAATAAACCACGAATAAGTAGTAATAATAATATAATAATATAAAGTACTTTTTTGACCAAATAACACGTTTTTCGACGAATAAATGTGTTATCACACATAAATGCCAAAAGCTGTGATAACCAAAAGTTGTATTTTGTTATTATTATAATAATACCAAACCATCCCGTACTTCTTACTCTTTACTTTATTATAAATTAATAATGGATATATATGGAATAAATGTAGACGATGATCAAGAAATCGTCGAATTTTTAAATTATCAACGTCGTGCATACACCATACGCACGAGAGTTGATCATATGACCCTTTGGAATGATCATGATTTTAGAATTAGATTCCAAATCTCCAAGGTGGTCGTTCTTCAAGTTATAGAACGCATCAAAGACCAAATATCTTCATTGACCTATAGGTAGGTTGGCTTACTATAACAGCCCAACGAAATATTCTTTTATTTTTTTTTATTTTTTTTTGTTTTGCTATTATTGGAAATATTATAGTAATACAGTTATTTGTAGAAAAAAAGAAAAAATAAACATAATAAGTTACGTAATTATGAATGAGATAAGACAGAGAAAAAAAAATAATAAATTAAATAACAACAACGGGTTTAAATAAGGAGCCAGCAAAATTGATAAAATTAATTATGGAAGAAATAATGGGAGTGGAACGAGAATTAAGATGGAGATTTGAGTCAGGAGTGATGTAACCAAAGGAAGATAAAAAAGAAAAAAGGAGTTGTCTACTTGGTAGGAGGGAGGGACAATTAAAAATTAGGTGGTTGAAATCACATATTGCATCTTCATGGTGTCGAGTGCATAGTTGTGAAGAATTGAGGGAAAGTTTGAAGGAATGGTGTGGGAGTAAACTGTGCCCTAAGCGAAGGCGAGTAAATGCCACAATCAGGCGCCTTGGTAAGATTAGATCCTTAAACCATGGGAGACGAGGTATTACAGGGACGGTGTACCTGTGCCATGAGGCAAAATTGGGTGGTAAAGAGGACCATTTGGATTGCCACGCGTTATGAAGAAGCTTACGGTGAATTGGAAGAAGATCAGAGGCAGGTAATTTAAAGCAGGGAATCTGTTTCGAGAATTTCGTTGAAAATGCCAATGATCAGCATGCTCGTTTCCGGCAATACCGACGTGACTGGGAATCCAAAAGAACTTCACGGTTTTGTTCAAGAGACTCAAACGGAACGTTAGGTTTTTGATAGTGAGTACTAGAGGAGAGAGGCGAGGACTGAATGAGTCGGTGGAGATGGCAAGTAGGCAAGATTGAGAGTCAGACAGTATGAGAAAGTTGTTGGAATCGAGGGAAAATATAAACTGTAAGGCAACTATAATAGCGTAACATTCAGCGGTGAAAGATGACGCGAGGGCGTTCAGGTTTTCAGAATAGCCAATATTGAGTGTAGGGATGACAAACGAGCAGCCGGCTGTATTCTTAGAAACAGAACCATCGGTGAAAACTAATAGGGAGTTAGGAAAGTTACAGAGCATGTAGTCGTTGAACAAGTTGTCCACGAGGGAGTTAGGGAGGCGAGTTAACTCGCTGGAAGAATAACAAAGGAAGTTAGGAGAAACAGTAACTTCACACGAAATATTCAATGTTGAGAAAATATTGGAATAATAAAAAGGTATCTAGATGTTTTCCTTCATATCAATAAATATATTTTTTACACATAATAATAAGTTTGAAATAGTTTATTTGGTTCTACATATGAGCAACTCAAGTGTATCTATAACAATTTTAAATTATAGAATAGGAGATTTTCGTAATAATGTAGGTAAATACAACAGGTTTAAAAATGTGTGGTCAAGTGGGTACCGCTCTGCTGTAGGTACATTAGATGCCTCGTGGATCACTATTATATAATATGCTATTATATGTGTTAAATTTGAATCCAATGATATGTATCACGTACATGAAAAACAATTCTGAACGGAAATTACTGGTGAAATTTTCACGTATCTACAACTTATACTTTTTGAATAATAACAAACATTAGTAAATAATATTCTTATATTTCTTTTATATCACAGTTTTATACTTGAGTAACGTTTTAACATAAAAAAAAAAAAAAAAATTAACCATAATCTTAAAAGAAAAGTAACAGCTTGTCACTGTGTCTCTTGCGTATCTTGTCAGGATAAATTAAAATAATATATTAAAATAAAAAATGACAGAAAATACATGAATAACATTTTAACTAATTTTAGTTTAGACTAGTTTTGAGTTTCAGTTTTGATTTATCACTGAGTCATCTACTCTTCTTCAGACTTTTTTGAGTATCCAACTTCTTTTTTTTTAATAACAATTTCCAATTCAAAGGATTTCAATTCTAAAGCATGTTTGACTTTTAAGAAAATCACATTTTCTTTATGCTCTTTTAACAAAACTAATTTCTGAATTTCAACCAATTCAATCTTTTTATCTGCTAATAATGTAAACTTTTCACTAGCTGAAGTTTGGCTGTTATTTATTCTGGTAATGTAATTTGCTAATAATTATATTTATAAATATTTAAATATTATTGTTTATTTAATATTAATATAAAATATATTTTACTTGTTAGTTTTTAGTATTTTCTAGTAGATCCTAAAAGTTTAGTAGGTTCGATGGGGGACCAAGATGGTTTATTATTACTACTCAATACATCAGAACTACTAGCATGATTTACAATTGAAATATTATCTATTATCGATTCATAAGTACATTGGGTTGATAGCATGGTTGGATTATTTAATACTGATTCTCTTCAAAAATTATCTAGAACTGAAATTTGTTTTTCTGGTGTTAAAAATGTAATAAATACAAATAAAAAACTGTAGAAAATGGTAAAAAAAATACTATTATTAACTAAAAGACAGTTATTTTTATTGTCTACGACAATATCATAAGCAATAAAACTATCACTTGAATCAGCCTACTCTTCAGAATTAATATGTGTTACATTATGTTCTTTAACATTAACTGGATAAATGACATATTGCGGAACTGCATAAATTTAAATTTAAAATATATATAGTTACATTAAATTAAAAAATTTAGAAATAAATTTACCATCATTAGAATCTAAAAAGCTAAGTAATCCTTCAACTGAAAGCTGAATAATTTCATACGAGTGTGAATTCACTAGTATCTGAATATTCAGTTTTAATAGGACCACCACCAGTTTTAAATAATTCACTTTTTGATTCTCTCAACAACTTCTTTATACCTTCATATTTTAATTTTAATCTTGTAGCGTATCTTGGCTACAAAAGTACAAAATTAAGTTTTTATCTTCAATAAAGGGATTCATATTTTTTTGATAAATAATTTTTCTCATTATAAAACACATAACTATTGATTTACACATCTTTATGTAGCTGAATTATACTGCTCAGCAATTTTAAGCCAGCATTTATTCTTTTCTTTTCAAGATACAGCGTTAGATTCTTTATTTTCTAATATATTCGATTATCTATAGCATATTTTAGTGTTATGGGCTTCCATGTATCATATAATATATACTATGCTTAATATATTCATATATACTATATTTAGAATACAGGTCATGATAATGTAAACCTTATATTCTTTATGTTATGTAATAAATCATATGCCGTATAATGAACATAATTCTCGTATATCAGCCCTTTGACAAATACAAAACTCACTAAATGATTAATTTTTGGGTTTCTAAGTCTTAATAAAAATGAATCTCCAGGTATTCTATATCTATTGCGATAGCACATCGGTTATTTTGTTAGCTGTCACGACTATTCGTCGTCTACTAGTCATCTGTCTCGTCTCGTGTTAATATCCAAGTGCTATGAATTAATTGATTAGATTAAATATATTTAAAACCAAATTAATAAAAAATAAATTAAACCGATTTTTTTTTTTAAATATTTAGAGAATATTTTGCATATTTAAAGACATAAAACATCATATAATTGGTATTTTAAAAGAATATTAAGAGAATATATTGCCTATTTTATGTAACATAAAAACATCATATTTTAAGTAATTTAAGAGAATATAAACCCGATCTTTAGTTATAAGTAAGGCAGAGGATTTGTAGCTCTAAAAAAGCTCTAAATATGCAAGCACTTATGCACTTGAAACCCTCATAATATGCACTTCAATATTTTTTCAGCCTTTTTATTTAAAAAAAATTATAAAATAAGTTAAAACAATTACATAATTTTAATATATTATATTTATTTCCCCTGTGGAAAGGAGTGTCAGAATATTTCCACGGTTTCCACAGCCAGTCGTAAGAGGCGACTAATGTGATTGCGTCAGGTCGACAGCCGGTGTAAAATTATGTCAAATACAATGAGGAGTCCTTATCGATACTTAGGCGGTTTATCCCATCTCGGATGTGCGCGGGGACAACAAGTGAGAGGAAATATTATATCTAGAGGAGGAGGAGACTTGGATGTTGAAGTGCGTGATACCATCCGGACAGCCAGTGTGGTAGCTGTTCCACCAGACATATGTGCAGGTCTACCCAACACGGGTAATGTCAACGATGTTGGGACATCACCATTGCGCCCCGGGTTGAATCTGAGTCTAGGTATGAGGGATAGATTTAAAGTGAGAATAGGCACGTGGAATGTTGGAACGTTGACTGGCAGAAGTAGAGAATTAGCAGAAGTATTGAAGAGTAGGAAAGTTAATATTTGTTGTGTACAGGAAACCAAATGGAAAGGAGAGAAAGCAAAAGAAATAGGAAAGGGGTATAAGGTAATATATTCAGGTAGGACTAGTACTAGGAATGGCGTTGGAGTAATATTGGATGATGAGATGAAAATTAAGGTAGTCGACGTAGGAAGGAAAAGTGATAGAATTATTACGGTAAAATTGGTATTTGAGGAGAAAGTATTAAACGTAGTAAGTGCGTATGCACCGCAAGTAGGATGTGAAGAAAGTAAAAAGGAAGAGTTTTGGCGAGAGATGGATGAGGTGATGCAAGGAATACCAGGAAATGAGGATGCTGTGATTGGTGGTGATATAAATGTTCACGTAGTGAGTGAGAGGGTAGGGTATGAAAGAGTGCATGGAGGGTATGGTTTTGTCGAGAGGAATGAGGCTGGAGAAAAAGTTTTGGATTTTGCAGAATCGTATGAGCTTGCAGTAATCAATACATATTTTAGGAAAAGAGAAGAGCATTATATAACATACAAGAGTGGAAGAAATAGGTCGCAGATTGATTATTTTATGTGGAGGACAGTCAATATAAAAAGAGTAAAGGATTGTAAAGTAATTCCTGGAGAGAGTGTAATAACACAACATACGTTGATGATAATGGAAGTATGGTGTAGTGGAAAAAAGATGAACAAAAGAAGTTAATAGGAAACAAAGAGATGGAGTTTATAAAAAAATAAAAAGAAAAAGCTGTGTGGAATGTTAAGGGAGATATAAATGAGGTTTGAAGAAGGATGGCCACTTGTGTTAAGAACATAGCAAAAGAGGTTGTTGGTGAAACCAAAAGTAGTTTACCAGAAGACAAGGAAACGTGGTGGGGGGATGAGGAGATTCAGAGAGTAGTAGCGAGTAAGAAAAAGCAATTTAAGGTATGGCAGAAAAGCAGGAAGAGGGAAGATTGGATAGAGTATAAAAATGTATGTAAAATAGTGAAAAGTGCTGTAAGCAAAGCAAAGCTTAATAGGTATGGTGAGTTATATGAGCGGCTAAGAACACAGGAAGGAGAAACAGAAATTTATAGACGCGAAGGTGAGAGAAAAGCGATCCAAGATGTCTGGTGTATAAAAAATGAGGATAAGAGAGTTTTAACAAAAGATGAGGAAAAGATTTGAAAAAAAGATGGAAAGAATATTTTGAGAAATTACTGAACGAGGAGTATCCAAAAGAAGCTTTAGAGAGTATGTCATGGAATGAAGGATTGATTGGTCTAGTGGGTGAAGAGGAAGTGAGAGATGCGGGGAAGGCGATGAAAAAGAAAAAAGCGGTAGGACCAGAGTTTTATTTACCAATATTTAAAGGAAAAGGGAGACACACAAGAATGTGGGAACTATAGAGGAATAAAGCTCATGAGTCATAGTATGAAGATCTGGGAAAAGATTATAGAGAAGAGGATAAGAAGTGAGACGTCGATATCAGAAAACCAGTTTGGTTTTATGCCAGGAAAATCGACAATGGAGGCCATTATTTTGTGTTAGGCAATTAGTAGAGAAGTACAGAGAAAAGAATAAAAAACTATGCATGGTGTTTATAGATTTAGAAAAGGCGTATGACAGGGTGCCAAGGGAAGTTTTAAGGTGGGCATTAATGAGGAAAAATGTCCCAAAAATGTATGTAAATTTGATCCAGGATATGTATGAAGGGTCGAGTACTAGTGTCAAGAGTTGGTGTGGAGTATTAGAAGGTTTCAGTGTAGGAGTAGGTGTGCACCAGGGGTCAGTTCTAAGCCCCTACCTGTTCTCAGTGGTAATGGATGAGGTTTCAAAGGAGATACAGGGTGAGATACCATGGTTAGGGTGGAACAAATTTTATTTTTTTTTCAAATCAAACTTGTATTAGCTCTTAAAATATGTGTATACACATAAAAAAAAAGTTTGTGGAGTTAAACATAAATATATTGATATCTTGAGGTTCCTCATTAAGCATACATTTTTTCTAAAATAGTGAAAATAGGAAAAAATAGGAAATTTTAACATATTTTGTACAAACTATTATAGATAACGTAAAATTGTATAGAACTTTAATTGTTGATTTTATTATAGTCTATAAAAAATATATTTAGAAAATTTTTCCCAAACTAATATTATTCCGAAAAAATAAATAACACAAAATATTTCCTTTATTTCCCAAAAATGACTTTTTACAGTTATTGAAACGTATATGCCGAACGGTTAAAGATACTATAATTTTTTTTACATATAATCAATTTAAATTTGATTTTTAAAAAATGGTGATTATATAAATTTACATTAAATCAACCATCTAATTGCTATGGTCAAATGTATGGAATTAATCACGAAAAACCCCATGGCTAAAGCACTATATTTATAATTAAATCATAATCGTAGTCCGTAGATATATTATATAGGTACAAATAAATATAATAATACTAAAATAAATAACTGCAATCAGCAAATTTTTCTTACGATTTTATCGAATTGATTTATTAACAACTTAGCTTATCTTATTTATCTTTTCGTTTTTTGCCGTTTAATACCTAGTATAGAACACAGTTTAGTCTTCGATTTGTTTTCAACGATTACCGACGAACCGACGTACTGACGCGACGTGTGTGACAAGTATTTTATTAAATAAAGATGTTTAGAACTAGAAATAAATACTTTTGTGAAATTTTGGGCAATCCAAAAGAAATGAATCAAAGTGTTTTACCAACGTACTATGATATAATGCTATATTACTTATTTGTCCAACACGAACAAACAGATTTGAACTCAGGAAAAAATGCTGGAATGGGAAAAATATTGGAAATAGTAGTACCAAAAATTATAAGCATTTGGAAAACTTCATGTATTCCGACCGTGTCTTATATTCGAATTTGTAATATGATAAAAAAATTTCACGGACATTATAAAAATGTACAAAAAAATTTTAAAGCGAGAAAGGAGACTTCAATTATGCAATCGAAAATAAAATGTTTTATTGATGGTGCTTCAAAACTTTTTGATATTGCCGCGTGTAAATGTGATACAAAAATTTGTAAGTGTGAAAAACTTAAGAAAATGCCTATAATAGAACGTGACTTTTTACGCGATCAAAGGACTGTTCGAAAAATGGCCATTGGATCATTAGATATTGCAACTACAAAAAAGATAAATAAAAATAAGGAAAGAAAATTTAAGAAAACAGAAACGACGATTGCAAAAGTGAATATAAACAATAAACGTGAATGATCAAGTAGCAATCTATGAACCACCCTTAACAAAAAAATTTGATTTAAAAAACCCCATCAAAATTATAAATATTCCGTGTCATACTCAAGCAGTGGAACGAAATGTACTTTTAGTAACCGAATCAGCAGTTGCTGATTGTGGATCAGAAAACAGGGAAGGGTTTATTCATGTACGAATTAAATCAAGAAATTCTCTTCCGACATAGGAAAAAAAACAAGACTGTTTTGCTAAAAAGTAATATAAATTATATATTTCATAAAATAAAATATATTTTGTTCGATTTCTATATTAATAATTTAGTTTTAAGATTTTTATGTTAATTATTTTATAATTATGGGAAAGTAAATAAAATAAAAAACAAATAAAATTAATTTTTCTGCTTTAAATATTAGTAAAAATTCAAAGTCAATTAAGAACCTTAAGGTATAACTAGATTTATTTTTAAACTTCACATAAATTCTGTGTAAACGTACAATAATCGTAAAAATATAATTTTTTCAAAACTAAGAAAATATTTTGTATTTTTTTATTTTTTCGGAATAATATTGATTTACGAGAAATTTTCTAAATATATTTTTTATAGACCATAATATGATCTACAATTAAAGGTCTATAACATTTTACGCTATATATAATTGTTTGTATAAAATATGTTAAAATTTCCTATTTTTTCCTATTTTCACTATTTTAGAAAAAATTTATACTTAATGAGGAACCTCAAGATATCAATATATTTATTTTTAACTCCACATACTTTTTTTTGATATATATACCCATATTTTAAGAGCTAATACAAGTTTGATTTGAAAAAAAAATAAAATTCGTTCCACCCTAACCATGGTGTATGATGTTTGCGGATGATATAGTTCTGGTAGGAGAAAACCTGGAAGTTGTCAATAATAAGGTAAATGAGTGGAGGTTAGCCCTCGAAGAAAAAGAATGAGAATCAGTAGAAATAAAACTGAGTATATTGAGTATGATTTTGGACAATGAGACCAAGAAGTTGAAGGAATGAGGAGACAATTGACAATAGATGGTGTTGTGATAGGTGAAGTTGAGGAGCTTTAAATATTTAGGATCTTTAGTTCAAAAGGACGGGGGCTTTGACATTGATGTAAAACATAGGATAAGTGAGGGTGGATGAAATGGAGAGAAGCATCGGGCGTGTTATGCGATAAGAGAATTCCAATTAGGCCGAAAGTAAATTTTATAAAAGTGTAGTGAGACCAACTATGCTGTATGGTTCAGAGTGTTGGGCGGTTAACAGGAGAATAGAATAAAGTATGAGTGTCGCGGAAATGAGAATGCTTAGATGGTTAAGTGGAGTGACAAGAGAAGATAGAATAAGGAACGAATACGTGAGAGGTAGTGTTGGTGTAGCGCCAATTGTGGACAAGATGAGAGAAAATAGGCTGAGATGGTTTGGGCATGTGATGAGGCGAGAGGAAACGAATGCAGTAAGAGTGGTTATGAATATGGACGTTGAAGGGAAAAGAGGAAGAGGAAGACCAAAAAAGAGATGGTTTGAGATTTTGGAGAATGACATGAGGGCGGTCGGTGTGTGCAGAGGAGATGTGATTGACCGAGTAAAGTGGAGGTGTAGGACAAGGGTGGCCGACCCTAAATAGTTAGGAGGAAGGCGAGGCAAAAGAAGAAGAAGAATAAATCATATGCCGGTCATATCTAAAAATAAGTATTACAAACGTATTAACTAATAATGACAAAGGCGATTCAGCTCTAATACAGCGAGGGCAAAAGTCCACAGATTCATAAAAGGTCATAAGCCTATTCCTGGAAATCACCAAACAACCGTGTGCAGATTCTCTATGACGTCAATCAAATCATATAAAAGAGTTACCAAAACAACCCCAAGGTAGATAAGTTCTAGTCATGGAACTGCAAGCAACTTCACGTCACTTTGTATAAATAATTAATTTTCGATCGCCTTCGAGGTGCTACGTTGTAGTACAGTGGGAAACACGAGACAGTGTGATAAGCAACATACTCAGTTCAAACCTGATAAGATGGAAAGATTATTATTTTTGCATTTTTTTTAATAGCATTTTTTAAAAACCACCTCGGGTTTAAAGTCGAATAAATGATTACACAGTTTGCGGCATTCGTCGCTATGGTCCTCGGCGCCTTCGCTCCGCTCCGCAAATGGAAAATATCCCTCGACTTGTTGTGTAAAACCACCTCGGGTGGACCTCGGATTTCATCAATATTG
>JASXSY010002077.1:0-57436 GCA_034509805.1 Sipha maydis
TGGTGATCACGTTAAAGTCGTTAAACGGACGATTAAAGTCGACTAGTCTGAGTATAATTACAGGTGTATTGTTGATGGGACACAATCAAAAGACGAAAGTCGACAGTCGAACTGGATCGAGGAATGTGCCGCTATTATAGTACTGTATTCGCTACAGTTCACTTTAGCACTCACACGTAAATAACATGGCTGCGCAATTCGCTCAAAATCCAAACGGTATTATATTTTTGTTTTTTGTTCGAACCGAGGACCGAGCGGATGCGGTTTTCACATTACTACCACCAAACGGTTTGTATCCGTCGTAAATTGTGCATATTGTACTCCTACAGTACAAAACGCGTCTATTTTATTAGTGTACATTACGCAGAAAACCGATCGATACACAAATATCGAACACGGATGTACACTTTACTTACGGTACCATTTCCCATTTCGCTATCGCCGAGCCCCTGTTGAGACCGTGTGGTCCGCGTCAAATCGGACAATCGTATTGAAAGATTTGATTTGTGACCAAACTCGGTTAATTAAACACGATACGATACATCCGGTAGTTGAAAATATCCAATTATTTCACCGTGTGTTCGTGTGTGGTTACCGATGACCAGTCACGGCCAAATGATACACGGTCGATCGATCGGTACCACTCGACGTAATTCAATGATAATTGTAAACACAGACGATTGGTATTGAAACTATACCAACTATACTCAATATATATAATAGACGTATACATTGAAAACTGTACTCGCGTGGGTTCATAATTGTACTGTACACGGTATACGGTTCACGCCGCTCATTTGCATGTGTTTTTCGTCCGTATCACAGGGGGTTCGGATGAATTTCGATCTTAGGGTTTCCAGTCGTTCTGGGATCTCGAGTAATCGTAAGCGCGTCATAACGCGGTGTTTGGATATCAAACATTGCGGTAGAATCAAACAGTCTGCGGATTGATACGAACGCGTGTATTGTATACATGTACACATGAGAGAAATTTTGAATTCTCAAACGGGGAGCACGTGACCTATATTCGTCCGTGCACCGGGGCGCATAACATTATACATCGGTACTGGAACAACATAGTTCGAATTATTATGACGATGATCACGATGATGGTGTGCATGGTGGCGATCGATCGCGGCACCGGAAACGCAATGACGATATGCCGTACGTCGTCATGCACGCAAACAGCTCAATCGAACGGTTATTATATTATTCGCATTCGTATGACGTGTACAATCGTCATGTATTGTACACGTGCTATTCGAAAATAAAAACCAACATCGTAACGCAACATAACGCACACGCAGGGCTCGAAAACACGCAGGGACGACGACTATGATCCTTGCGCACCGTTTTGAGCGTTTCACGTAACTCCTTTCCGTATGATTACTAATCAATGACAATACGCATGGTATAACGTGTGAATATGAACGGGTTACTGTTGGCGAGAAACGGTTTCTCAGAACTATCAGCTACGGTCGACCGCCGCGCCGACGAGATGTGGATAACGTGGATTTTAATGAAAAATAAAATAATTTTTTCCTTCAAAAATGTCGTCGTAAACGTATGATTAAACTTACAACTACCCCGCTATTACGCTGTTCTATTTCCGTATGAAGCTATACGTTTGTGATCAATGGCTGTGCGTATGTGTTTTTTATACAGGTATTAGATGTGATTACAACATTCACGTATGATGACTGCTTACTGTTTATTTACATACATTTGGTCAAAGCCCAACGGTAGAACAAGTGTGGTACAGAAGATAAGATCAAGCATGTGCTTGGTCAAGGCTTAATTTAGAGAAAGTGCGGGATCATGATTAGCAGCGAGCCGAAGAACCCAGATAGTATACGAACAGGAGGAAAAGGCCGTACATGGAAGCGAACACTGGCGAACGGATTAGTATTTGTAGGTATTTTGTGTATAATTATACACTATATTTATTATATTTCATGAACGTACTGAGGGACTGAGAGGACAACCTCGAAGCGAAACGCAATATAATTATTGCACGGCGTTGTGTCTTATACGCTTATGTGCGCGGTATCGTTTGAGATATTATAATGTCACAAACACGTAAGACATTTTAAACGTCTTGCAGCTGTAATCCCGTTAATTTACATATTACACATGTGTTATAAATACGTTTTTCGATTTAATTTCGTTTTTTTTTCGTCGTGGTCGACTATCTGTTGTTATTACATGTTATTGCGCCATGCAGTCAATATAATAAACCCACACACACACACACACACACACTCTCGTACGATTGATTATTGCGAATAGTTAACGCGACGACGTAATAATTATACTGCTTAATGCGGATGTGTGATTGCAAAAAAGTCAGCCGGCTAGCTGTCGTATAGATACTGCCAGTTGTAATATACGTATACAAATGCGTCTGGCTCGGATGGGGTGGAGTGCGATCAAACGATCCAGAAAATTTCAAAGGCCTGTTGAATGTATACGTTTGAAAATATTTACGCGAATCGCAGACTTGCCGATAACACTTCGATGTACTGCTGTATTTTATAATGCACGTATTGACGGACCACAAACTATAGAATTAATCTAAAACCATGGGTCGTCTCGGTCGTTCCAATTTAGTATGAAACCACGGAACTCTATACCATTAATTGCATCAAGGACCCTTACCTTGTATATTGTACGCCTTTTTTGTGTATATATACGATACTTATGAAGTTACAAATTACATAAGTTAATTATTGCATTGATTTTCGAAATTTACGAGACGACGAGTGAAACCTTATTTGTTTATAATTTTGTTTAACCAAGTTTGGCTGTTCACCCGACATTTTCACTTTGAACACAACCTTCGGACACCGTCTATGAAGAACCACTGGGTTATTAGAGGCTGCATTAAAGGGCATGGGTAGAATGTTAATAAATTTCTATCGACGTCATCGATTCGAGTACTCATAGCTGATTGCTGACGAGTACATATACCATCATATGCGAATAGGTTGGAACGGATTAACTCATAATGAAACCGTACGGAAGATGGGTGCGTTACGATTGCATAAGGACCTTTTTCACTCTTACGATTGCATACGTTCTATGTATCCAAATTGAGTGCAATGTTGCCGTCGTTCGCAACCGTGAGCATTTGTAATGTAATTTATTTTAAAAAATTATCGAATATTATCGATTAAATATTATTTGATGCATTTTCATAAACATTTATGTGACTATTATTATTCCCGTACTAATACTTTTCGATTGTCCATACGATACTATGAAATAAGATTAAATACCGATTTTTATATTAGATTTAAATGCATCACCGATGTACTTTGTGATTGAATCAATGGGAGAAATCCAGGCTGAAACCAATATGAAAATATCTACCATACATAAATATATACCAAAAGCTATTCAAATTTAAGATATGTAGAACAATTGACAATGTAATTCAATTATATGACCAATTTAAAATAGACGGTAATATATTAATTTTTGTGACTGGTTACGAGTACCAAAGTTTTAAATTATGACCATTGGCGTAATTTCGCTAAAATGCAGGGGTGCAAAACTAATCAGGAAAGTTACAAATTTTCAACAAATTCTCAAAATCCTTAACTTTGCAAATTTATTTACCTACCACTATTAACTTAATTCCAGTTCCTCGATCAAAATTGTATACAGTATACACAATTTAGTAACTATTATCATTAATATGAACTTATAATTTATTTTTACTCTCATTTATTTATTATATTCTGATTATCAACTGATAATGTTCGTCTATCATTATCGTGAATTCAAAACAACGATCATGTTTCTGTTAAGATATAATATAAATATATTTCTATAATATTGGTCATATTTTTTTTTGGATGTAGGTACACCACTTCATTATAAACCCTCGACCCACCATTGCACTAGTTATACATTATAAATATAGAACATTTAGGGGGGTTGCAATTTTACAGTTTTGTACCCCCTGAAAAAAACCAGGTGGTACAATTGCACCCCTTTGCACCCCTCAAATTACGCCTATGATTATGATTATATTAACTATATTGATTTTAATAAATTAGTTATATTAGTAATTTTTTTTTTTTTATATGTACCTTCCTTAAACTAAATAGTGTTGGCAACGTTGCATTCATTTTTGTACTACATCGTAATGTTTTTAAGGGTGAGGTAAAAAACTCATATGCAATCGTAATATTAAAAGGGACAAACGTGCGCAATCGTATATTACCGTAAAACACCGGCAAAATCAACACTGACGGTATACACGTGTATCTAAGTTATGTTTTATATTACGACGTACTTACCCAGATGCATAATGCAACGGTCGACGTAGCGCGTAAAAAACTACTCATGTTTGTCAGAGCTAATTTTCTATTTCTCTCTTCCCTTCACGTCCCTTTTTTTTTCTACCAAGTATAATACCGGTTATATTAGATCGTTTTAACACGGTTACTATAATAATAGTACTAGCCGACCACTCGACGGTTTCTACATAGTACGAGTATATAATAATGATGCGCTTCTGTATGTTCACATGAATTGATGGCATGTACGCATCTACGTCGATGTGGCGTTCCATCACGTCATCGTTGTTTAACTACGTTGAACGGGTAATCTAATTGACATAATCGAGTATAAAATTATGAATACAGTTTTTCGTTAGTTGATAAAAATTTAAAAAAAAATTTAAACCTTACTTTCGTATAAGATCGTTACCATATATGTTATGAATTTTAATTTTATAATATATTTCTACTATAAATACATTCATTAGCTAACATAGTTTATGGCGAACGTCGATTATAAATCAATCATTCAGGGCTTCTTTTTCTGTACGTACCGATTAAAATGATATGTTAATGTATGACAAGAATAAAAGCAACCGATGAAATAGTTATAAAATCTCTAAAAAAAATGTTACTTTTGTGTACGTAAGTTGTGGAGAACAGTGTCTAAACAAAATCTAGGCTGTGTTTCATGCACAACCAGTGCCGCGTTGAATTATGTTGCCACGCCGAGGCAGATTAAAATATGTTGCCCTTAAGAAAATTATAATTTAAGCTAATATTCACCATATTATTAATTACAGTCAGTAGCGTGTTAACGTGTAGGATATAAGTGTACTATGCCAGAGCAATAAATATTTTAATTGTCAAAAAAAAATCGTAAACTGAAAATATGTTCGCACATCTAACGGTGCAATGTGCCGACTGTCCAGATAAAATAATACGATTTACTTGTAATTATTTTCGAGGAAAAAACGTACAGGAACTACGAAAATAGTTTATACGATAACAGTACAACTAGAACAAGTTCTTAATCAATTATTAAATTAATTATCGCCTTGTAACATGCAGCGGTAGGCAGCAGATTTTTCGTGATATATATTTATTATTTTCAGTCCTATAAGAAAAATTATAATTATATATTTTTTATTTTATGTTGATTCTCAATTTTCCGCCCCGAGTCAATTGTCCCCCTTGCACTCCGTTAAACGTGACTCTGTTCGAGTGCCGTGATATTTGATCAGTGGCCACTTTTAAATACGTATGAAAACGCAATAATTCATATTTCGATTGTATGAACACTAGCGTCGAGTTTACGAAATTACAGAAAACCAAAGTTGAATTGGAAATAATATTTTATTCTCATAAAATACGATGTCTACAACACTAAACAAAAGTAAGAACTGCCACACCGTGAAACGTAAACGATTTTATCGAATCGCCGTCGTCGTCGTCACGGATCGCTTTGCACTCGTCCGCGCACGAGCCGTCGTCGTTGCCGCACCAGCGTGGACTGTCCGTGTTCCGCTGGTCGGACTCGGCTTCGGGTTCGGTAGTGGCCGTTGCGGCGGCATGGGGCGTACGCCGGTCGGACGGTTGCCGCGGTCCGAGGTCGTAACCGCGACGTTCGCACTTGGTGTAATCGCGGCGGCGGTGGTGGCCGCGCGCCCGTTGGCCCCGGAGACGTCGCGTGCCTGTGGCCGAGGCACGGACTTCTGTAGCCGGCGATCCCGGTTGCGCATCGTCCGCTGCTGCGTCTGTTTGTCCGCGGGCGACCTGGCCCATGCGACGTCGATGCGCACGCCCGTGGCCACGTCCTGGGAACCGTCCAGCGCGTACATGGCCGACTGCGCGTCCTCGCGCCGCTCGAAGTGCACGAACGCGTGGTTCTTCAGCACCTTCATGCGCTCCACGGCCCCGTACCGACCGAACTTCCGGGCCAGCACGCGTTCGTCGAGCACGCCGCCGTTCCGCCTGACGAACAGTACGCGCAACTTCGGCATCGCGTCCGGCCGCGGTTTCGGGCTCGCCCAGTCCACGACCGTCTTGCGCCCGAACAATTTGCGCTGCGACAGCGTCCGCTTAGCGTCCGCGGCCGCGGCCACCGACTCGTAGTCCAGGAAGCAGAAGCCCCGGTGCATCGACGGGCTGTCGTAGTTCTTGGACGTGATCACGCGTACCAGACGGCCGCGCGTTATGCGGCTCGCCTCGTCAACTATCTCCTGTTTCGTCTTAGTCTTCGGCAGATTGCCCACGAACAGCCTGCATCCGTGGCCGTCGTCCGCAGTGGCCAAAGGTCTTGCCACACTATCCGTCATCTTGACCGGATACCTTGGTACCGTGGTCGTCGTCGTCGCGGGCGCCACCTGTAATTTTCGACCGTTGACCGCGGCGTTCGACACGTAGTTGATGGTGTCGCAAACTCCTTGTTTCTCGGTCCTTTGGTTTTTATTCTCGTATATCTTTCCGTCCATATTGCTTCGATGTCGTGTAAAACGGTTCGACTAATGTTTCGTAATTGTTATACACTCGTTGAAAACTTGCTCTACGGATTATGTCGTATTGATTTTGTATACATAGCCAGCTAGCTAATACACAGCAATGTTTGTAATCTGATAATTTACGGATTTATTTTTATTTTTATTTATCCGTCGTACAGTTTTTTACGTCGTTTAGACGCATTATTTCTTAAAGGTTAACAGTAAGTAAAATTGCATCGACCTACAGTTTCAGTCGTCTGTATTGCTCGGACCTTTTCGTTGCGTAACGTTTCTTATTTGTGCCTATATATTTTATTTAACTTTCCGCTTATCCACAATGTTACCTAATATTTTGACTTCGTTATTAAAAAAATCTCATTGTCTTTAATGTCTACGGAGGAAGAGCATTTTTAATTAATACATTCTATATGAGTTCCGTAATCGTACACTTTAAACGTTGATAAATATTCTTTATATTTTTCGTCACATACGCATACATACTTAACACAGATCGTTATTTCTAGACTTATCTACGTTAATTTTGTGTTCAATAATTTATTTCTACAGGAAATAATCTTTATATTTTATAAGTCTGTGAGAAAATTGGTGTCATAGCATAATTTAAGTTTATTTCAAAATGTTAATTCCTGTACGTGCTTATTTCCAGTAAACTTTAAATACCAACCAGCTTACAATTAGACTTTCTAATAAAACCTTTACCTACCTTTTTTTTGTATAAAAAATAGTATTTATGAAGTGATTGATAATCACAAAATATAACGGCTTCAGTTTTCCAGAAATCCTAAAATTCATACTTTAGATATATAGTTATCGGTCCAATATGTTTAACATTATTATAAACGTAGAAAGCGCCTTGAATACATTTTATTTGAGAAGTATGTATGTATTATAGAAATCAAAGTTATCATTTATACGTGTATATTATTGGCTAGCATAGAAAGTTTCATCACTAAATACGAAATGCAATGCAATGTGCCGACTACCGAGATAAAAAATTACGATTAACTTGTAACTAAATATTTTCGACGAAAAAACGTACAGGAATAATGAAAAAAGTTTATACCAATAACAGTACAACTAGAACAAGTTCTTAATTAATTATTAATTAATTATCGCCTTGTAATACGCAGTGATAGACAGGTGCATTTCCCTGCCACCCCCCAACTTTGAATTTTGGAACCGGACCCGGGGCATTTGTTTGTTCTTCGTTTGTTCTTGTTTATTCCGAAAATTTCGTCATTTGTTCCAACCCCGTTCCAGAGTTATAGCCGATATACGGTAGGGGTGCCAGGGAAATTCCAGCACCCCACCTTTGAATTTTGGAACCGGATCCGATGCATTCGTTTGTTCTTCGTTTGTTCTTGTTTGTTCCGGAAATTCCGTCATTTGTTCCAACTCCGTTCCAGAGTTATAGTCAGGAGCGGATTTGACAATTTTCCGCCCCTATGCCAAATTAAATTTGCTGCCCCTATCTAAAAAAAACTTACTACCTCTTTAATAAAATATCCTCAAATAAATAAATTTTTTCAATACCTACCTAATATGCAATTTTTGCTTATTATAGTATTACGAGACATTTCTTAAATAATAAGATAAGCTATAATACAATACTATCGTCGTTGTCGTAGACGAGTTCCTGGGAAAATATAAATATTATTTTGCTAAAAATAAACAAATACAAAATCCACGATTTTAAGATTTTGAAGTGATAAATGCAATTTTAAAAATTATGTACCTAATTTTCCAAAATTAAAATAAATTTTCAACATAATTTTGATAGTGTAACGTATAGATACTGTATTACCTTATTTGTATTGATTTAATAGTTTGATAAATTTAATCGGTACCTATAGTCACAAATTTGTATCGTACTTAGAGTAAATTAGGAAACCTGTCACTGCTTAATAGTTTTTGCAACCAATTAAAAATTATTGTGGTTGTTTTTCCTTTTTTTAATGTTTCAGATCTTTTATGTGAAGTCACATTTAATATGTTATAAAATACACATATATTTATTTATGTATCTAGTCACTTTAGGCATATTGGCACAGCAATATTTAGACTTTCAATTATTCGTATCAAGAATGTTACATTTATCGTTGAAATATGTCAGCCTTTATTTGATTAATACTTAACATAATACTCGATAAATCAAATACAATATACAAATCAACATTTATCATGCATATAAATTATTATTTGTAATTATAAAATAAATAAATAAAATACATAGTGTTAAATGTTATACTCTTAACTGTAAATAGTGATTAACAACAGGCTTGTACACTGACTATGGAGTTAGTTAAAAAATCCGTAAATTCAATATTTTTAAGTTTGTCATTTTTCTTTATTACGTATTGATTATGGATTTAAGAATGAATATATTTAAAAAAAATGAGGATGCTTAAATTGAACTAGGGGGCATTTTTAAGGCAACCCCACCGTAAATTGGCTATAAATCGAAAACGGGATTGGAACAAACGACGAAATTTTCGGAACAAACAAATGCTGGTTCCAAAATTCAAAAGTGGGGGTGCCAGGGAAATGCACCTGTGATAGACTGCGGCTTTTTCGTGATATTTATGAACGAAATAATACGTATTAGTCATACAAGTCATACAAAAAAAATTATAATTATATATTTTTTTATTTTATGTTGATCCTCAAAAATACGCCGCCTCATCAAACATCATATAATTTGCCGTCCCGGGGTAAGTGCCCCCCTTGCCTCCCGTTAAACGCGGCTCTGCCCAGGTATCATGATATTTGATCGGTGACCACTTCAAAATACGTATGAAAACGCAATAATTCGTGTTTACGAAATTATAGAACACAAAAGTTGAATTTTAAACAATATATTATATTTTTATCGTTTCTTTTTTTTCTTTGAACATAAAATACGTTGTTGTCTTTTAACACTAAATACAAATTAGAACTGTAAACGGTTGCGCAGCACTGGGTCGACAACAATCGTGTTTCGCGCAGCTCGTAGAAATTCCGTGGATGAACAGTTTCTTAACCGGGCAGACAACGTGTGCCGGTGGCCGTGGCACAGACGTCTGTAACCGGGGCGTTCTCGGTTGGGCAACTTCTGCTGCCGCGTCAGCTTGTCCGCAGGCGACTTGGACCACGAGCCGCTCGAAGTGCACGCCCGTGGCCGCGTACGCGTGGTTCTTCGGCACCTTCGCGCGCTCCACGGACCCGTAACTTCCGGGAGCCAGCACGCGTTCGTCGAGCACGCCGCCGTACTGCCTGACGAACGGTACGCGCACATTCGGGTCCGCGTCCGGCCGCGGTTTCGGGTTCGCCCAGTCCACGACCGTCTTGCGCCAGAACGATTCGCGCTGCGACAGCT
The DNA here is from genome assembly GCA_034509805.1 of Sipha maydis. Taxonomy (NCBI): domain Eukaryota; kingdom Metazoa; phylum Arthropoda; class Insecta; order Hemiptera; family Aphididae; genus Sipha; species Sipha maydis. Next base: position 10,146 of record JASXSY010002077.1, read on the forward strand.
TTCGCGGCCGTGGCCGCCGACCCGTAGTCCAGGGTGCAGAAGCCCCGGTGCGTCGACGGGCCGTCGAAGTTCTTGGACGTGATCGCGCGCACCAGACGGCCGCTCGTTATGCGGCTCACCTCTCGTCAAATATCTCCTGTTCGGTCTTCACCTTCGGCATATCGCCCACAAACAGCCTCCACCTGTAGCCGTCGTGGCCCAATGGTCTCTCCGAACGATTCGTCATCGTGACTGTATTACGTGGTACCGTCGCTGTCGTCGCCGCAACCATCCGTACTTTTCGAGCGTTCACGACGGGTTTCGACGCGTGCTTGATATTGTCGCTAATCGTTTCTCGATCTCTGACGGGAAGATATCGAAGTATATCGAAGAACCAAACGATCGAGAACCGAGCAATTCGCGACACCATCAAGCACGCGTCCAATCACGTCGTGAACGCTCGAGACAAGCGGCGACGGTACCGCGTAATGCGGTCAAGATGACGGATAGTTCGGTAAAACCTTTGGCCACTGCAGACGACCGCTACAGGCACAGGCTGTTCGTGGACAATCTGCTGAAGGCGAAGACGAAGCAGGTAGACAATCGAAGGTAACTGAGAAAAATATTCGAGATCAGAGGAAAACATATTGGGGATAATATATCGCAAATAAAACATTCAATACAAAGTTAAATCCATGTGCGTTCGATTATTAATTAACACACGACAATTTATTGTATATACTCACACGTATTGATGGGACCAAAAAGAATTGTAGGCACCACCGGATACAGGTCTACGCACGTATGCTTGTAACACGGTTCGAGCAAAATATGACCGGTCGAATCGTTAACGATCGTAGGCGCCACACGATTTTCACACCGAATCCTCCTGCACATGATCGCTCGTCGCGGCGCGCAAGTGGTAATAGTGGAATTTCGTCCACGGTGATCCGACGGGTTAATGCGAATTTAAAGCGAATTGTTCCTTAGCCGGATGTGATTATGTGGATTTCGCTAATGGCCTGGTTTTCGCCGTTTCATTTTTCAATATGTAGCGAAAACGGTTGACAGATTTTTCGCAGACAATACGGCATTCATATGCAGATTCGAAGATATCAACAGCCGCTTGATTTTCCGATAGTTACTAGGCATTTTATCATTTTTTTTCCTCCCCCATCCAATTGACTACCATAACGATGACTTGCACGCCCTTTTTTTCGCATGCGTGTCAGTTTTACCATATTTTATTATGAATTACAGTTTTTCAGCCGCTGCGCATTTACCGCATCAGTTGTAAATAATCTTTAGTTAAAATCATTTTTAAAAACGCAAAATACCTAGTTGGCCGTTTCGATAACTTGCAGACCCACGTATTCGTAATCATGTAAAAAACGCGTGCCTTCGGACGGACCTCGTACGCTTACGTACATATTATATACAGGGTGATATTCTTTTAAATATAATGTTTTTTTTTTTTTTTTCACGATCTTCAGAGATCAATTGTTTTTACGCGTTGATGAAAATTTAAAAAGAACTCTACTTTTGTTTTTACCATCTTCGAAAATGTTCAAGATAGCAATTTCGAACAGTTTATCCTTGTACGAAAACGTTGGCGTTTTGGATGTTTCTTAATATTTTTTTTGAGGAACTTACGGAACAATAGCATAGGCTCGTAAAAAAACGTGTCGGAAAACGAATTGAGATAGTACCTAAAAACAATTATCGATGTTTTTAATGCACTTTCGTAAACTACGAAAATAAGTTAAAAAATAATGGTATTCGTACACACGTAGTTGTATCGTTTTTCACAACACGTATCGTCGCGACAACGTCCGCAAAGTCTTAACACAACAGACAACGGTGTGTGATTGTACGCCGTCGCACGTCGAGAATTGATCATGGCCGCGCATTCGCCACACCGCGTGTTCAATGATGATCGTGACACACCCGCGATATCGACCTTTACCGTCACCACCACCGCCGCCGTCCGATCGGAATACAGTCTTAGAGCGCACCTGAGCATTACGGTCGAATTTAAAGTTAAAATCGCACCGATGCGATTAGCGTTCGTTTATGCCGTATTGTGGCGCGTGCGGTGAACGACAAACTGTAGTAATCGACGAACGGACTTACGCATGTTGGCGAAGACCACTACTATGAATAACAATCGGAGCTATTATGATTATCCGAGTTTTCGCGCTCTCCCTTTTCTCCGCGACGGCATTTCCAATAAGATTTATTTAGTTTTTTTCCCGAAGCGCATATTCAATTATATGCGCATATTTCGCTGTGCGTTAAAAACATTTGTACACGTTTCGCACACCCGTTCCTCTAAACCGACAGTATTGCGTTAATTGCGTTTCGACCAACCGATCCGGAAGGTCGCGGCAATCCTTCCCGACGTCCCGCGTAGTGAGTACGCCCGACATGCATTATCGAGTATACAGCGGTCGCCATTCAATGGATTCGCAGCTGATTGACTTATTCGTCAATTGGACTCGAACGGGAAAAATACCCGTTCATTAGACTCACTACTATTACGCCGGTTGACGGGGGGGTCATTTAATAGTATGTGGTATAGAACAGACGTTTGAAATTTGACGCAAGCTCGGCATGGTACCGGTATTTCATTGATACGGTAGAGATATGTAAGCAACCTAATTATCTTTTCGCGGTTCTCTATGAATCCGAAAGACGTCGACACCCCTGTTGTAAAATTCGCCGACGTATCAGCCGAACTGTATGATGGAATTGTGAATATCGACGAAAACGCTGAACTCGTAGTCGAAGTAATCATCCGTGATGAAATTCAGTCAAAACGACGAAAATATAATGTTGTTACCGATAGCGAAGGAGACGAATCGGATGAGAAACCACCATCGACAAGATAAATGCTAATAGCAATTCAGGTTTTGCGCAAAAGGAATCAGCGATGAGGCGATTCTAACGTGTTTGAGCAGCATAAATCCTACGACGATGTGATTAAAATAATTACCGTAAAATACAGTGTAATATTACCGCAAGTTTGGAGAAAGTTCAGTCGACTCAATTACACGTATATGGATTCATTATTTTCATAATTATACATACATTTTAATCTCAATAAATATTTTGTAATTATTTAATTTTTTGCATAAAAATAGGTATGATGAGTTATATGAGCGGCTAGGAACACAGGAAGGAGAAAAAGAAATTTATAGACTGGCGAAGGTGAGAGAAAAGCGATCTAAGGATTTCCAAGATGCCTGGTGTATAAAAAATGAGGATAAGAGAGTTTTAACAAATGATGAGGATGTGAAAAAAAGATGGAAAGAATATTTTGAGAAATTACTGAACGAGGAATATCCAAAAGAAGCTTTAGAGAGTATGTCATGGAATGAAGGATTGATTGGTCTAGTGGGTGAGGAGGAAGTGAGAGATGCGGTGAAGGCGATGAAAAAGAAAAAAGCGGTAGGACCAGATGGAGTACCTGTAGAGGTGTGGAAAATGTTAGGAGATGTAAGCATTGGGTGGTTGAAAAATCTTTTTAATAAGGTACTGATAGAGGGAAAAATGCCAGAAGATTGGAAAAAGAGTTTTATTGTACCAATATTTAAAGGAAAAGGAGACATACAAGAATGTGGGAACTATAGAGGAATAAAGCTCATGAGTCATAGTATGAAGATCTGGAAAAAGATTAAAGAGAAGAGGATAAGAAGTGAGACGTCGATATCAGAAAACCAGTTTGGTTTTATGCCAGGAAAATCGACAATGGAGCCATTATTTTGTGTTAGGCAATTAGTAGAGAAGTACAGAGAAAAGAATAAAACACTGTGCATGGTGTTTATAGATTTAGAAAAGGCGTATGACAGGGTGCCAAGAGAAGTTTTAAGGTGGGCATTAATGAGAAAAAATGTCCCAAAAATGTATGTTAATTTGATCCAGGATATGTATAAAGGGTTGAGTACTAGTGTCAAGAGTCGGTGTGGAGTATCAGAAGGTTTCAGTATAGGAGTAGGTGTGCACCAGGGGTCAGCTCTAAGCCCCTACCTGTTCTCAGTGGTAATGGATGAGGTTTCAAAGGAGATACAGGGTGAGATACAATGGTGTATGATGTTTGCGGATGATATAGTTCTGATAGGAGAAAACCTAGAAGTTGTCAATAATAGGTTAAATGAGTGGAGGTTAGCCCTCGAAGAAAAGGGATTGAGAATTAGTAGAAATAAAACTGAGTATATTGAGTATGATTTTGGACAAAGAGACCAAGAAGTTGAAGGAATGAGGAGACAACTGACAATAGATGGTGATGTGATAGGTGAAGTTGAGAGCTTTAAATATTTAGGATCTTTTGTTCAAAAGGACGGAGGCTTTGACATTGATGTAAAACATAGGATTAAGTGCGGGTGGATGAAATGGAGAGAAGCATCGGGCGTGTTATGCGATAAGAGAATTTCAATTAGGTTGAAAGGTAAATTTTATAAAAGTGTAGTGAGACCAACTATGCTGTATGGTTCAGAGTGTTGGGCGGTTAACAGGAGAATAGAACAAAGTATGAGTGTCGCGGAAATGAGAATGCTTAGATGGTTGAGTGGAGTGACAAGAGAAGATAGAATAAGGAATGAATACGTGAGAGGTAGTGTTGGTGTAGCGCCAATTGTGGACAAGATGAGAGAAAATAGGCTGAGATGGTTTGGGCATGTGATGAGGCGAGAGGAAACGAATGCAGTAAGAGTGGTTATGAAGATGGACGTTGAAGGGAAAAGAGGAAGAGGAAGACCAAAAAAGAGATGGTTGGAGACTTTGGAGAATGACATGAGGGCTGTCGGTGTGTGCAGAGGAGATGTGATTGACCGAGTAAAGTGGAGGTGTAGGACAAGGGTGGCCGACCCCAAATAGTTGGGAGGAAGGTGAAGTAGAAGAAGAAGAAGAAGAAGATTTAATTTTTTGCATATGTGTATTATTATATTCGATTTTTTTTTTTTCTGACAACTTTTCGCCAATAAGTCAATAAACTCATTCGGTTAATCGATTCAAATGGTCCGATCCAAAAGTGAGTTTAATAAGCGGCGACTACAGTACCTGCTATGTACTTGCAAAATACACAGCGTTAGCCGCAAAAATAGTTGCGATCGTTCAACACCTTTAAGGTGCATTCGCTGTGAAATTTATATCTTTTCGAGTGTGAAACACCCAAAACTTAACACTAATCACTCAAAACTCTTGAAAAACCAAAAAAAAAAAAAAGTTAAAAAAAATAGTATATTTTACTATGTTAAATATTTTTCTTCGAGCCCTTTTACAAGTCATTTGTGTTTGAAATTATTATTGAAACGTAACAACACTTAATCAAAAATGATTATAACTATTATTATTATATAATATATAAATATATCTGCTATTAGTATTCCTAATTAGACGCAGTATTTTTACGAGCATTGTTACTGTACCGTATTTCGGATAAAGATTTTAATAGCGATACACTTCGATTGAACATGGATAAGTCCTACTTGCTGCGACCAATTCACAAATACCAGCGCAGGCGGGATGAATGGACATTTCACGGACATAATCTGCAGACGATAAGTACGACGATAGTCGTCATTCGAATTTTAAGGCGTATGAGCGAAGTCGTTCCAATGAACGCCACACGTGAAACAACTGTGTTTCGTATTCCCTTTCTTAGTCATTAAATAATTTATGCGAAATTATTATAAGTGTATACCATCTCCGATGACAGGAGCGGCAGTTTGAGGTGTCAAAAAAAATCTTCGATCGACATTTCACGATGTTATTTCACGCTACTTTAAACCTTATTACTCAACCGAATTAAATAGGTTTAACATGTTCTTACCTTATTTTGTACATCCAACAAAATACTAATTTTTACTTTTTTTACCGTTGATCAAGTAGAATAATATTGAAATACACGTAAAAATGATCACTACTAATTAATTCATAGTATTTCTTAACTTCCGCAATCAAAAGTAAAAATGTTTGTACGGATTTTATTATTTTCAAATATATGTCCGTTATAAAAATGTACGAATGTAAGAATTCGATTTCAATCGTGCAATGAAAAATTATTGTCAAAAGAAAAAAAAAATGATACATCGACATAGATGTGTACACGTCATCAACATAGAGCCACACGTCACGCGGCGAAACGGCAGCTAAAAATAAAAATAAAAAAAAAATAGAAAAATAAAAAATTAAATTAAAATGCAGCCCATTAAATTTCGATTCAGGTAATGATAATTACAAATAATTTGTAATGCAAACACGCACGGAACATATGAATCGGCTATCATAGTTTTAGACCGTGCGTTGATCATGAAACAGTCAACGAGGACTTCTTGTTAAACGGTTATATATTATTTATCCGTACTCGTCGTGTACGTAACGTGAAACGAGTTGGCCGCGCAGACGACGATCATTGGTCGACGGCCGCGATAGACGACCGCCGTGGCGCAGAAATGATAAAAAAAAAAAAAAGATAAATAAAAAAAATGACCGCACGGAACGATATTTTCGCCGCCTCCGTTTCACTCGTCGGCGTCCTCGCTGCTTCGCATCGCACAACAACGTGTACCGACAATAATACAATAACGATCGTGAACGATCATATCGATACACGTGGGAAGGAGATCGATAAGGGACGATTGAGGGTGGAGAGGAGCAGAAGTATGCACCGAACGTTACGTGTCACGTACTACGTACGGTATGCCGGAACAATGAGATCGCGTAAAGCCCGCGTTCACCAAACGAATCATAAACGAAACATACTAAACGCGTATAAATAAACACGCTGACACTAATCAGTGGGGCCCGGATTTCAATGCAAAGTGCATATTTTTTCGGATGATCTTACACATTGCTTTTTAAGTACATAATTCGTTTCGTGTAACGAGGGTTTCAAAGCTACAAATTTTATTTCGCATTTTTTTTTTCGACGTTTTTTAATTTTTTGATCATTTTTAGCATTATTGGGTCATTGTATTGGTTTTTAATTTGTTAAAAATTACATTTGTTGAATATACTATACACGATTAGCTTATTCAAAAATATTATATAGAGATAAATTATTTTCTTGATGTCTAAGTAGATTTATCGGATTTTTCCATACTAATTGTCAATGTTTATTTTTCGATTCAGTTTTTATCTTGATTAACTATTGATTGTGGAGTGACACCTATATTCGGTCAAAAACCACGTTCAAATAATAATCATTCGGTTCGTATTACATCGCGGTACAACGCGTGTCAGTATCAAGTCAATTTTTCAAATTTTCAGTTTTTTTTTTTAATAAAATAATAAATAGTATTCATATCTTGTTTAAAATGTACAAATCGTATATAAAAAAATATATATGGCATTTTTAAGGTCATTTTTGTGGTAAAATTAATTTTTTAAGAGCATTATTGGTTATTTTTTAGAGCATATTTGTATAGTTTTAAGTGTATTTAAATCCGGGCCCTACTAATCACATACTAACAACAAAAAACTTTCTGCTCGTTTGATTTTTACAAATTTTTGTCGACAGTTTTTGTAGTGCTTTATAAAAATACATGATTCGTATAAAAAAAAAAATGTAAAAATGAATAATTTATTTTATAATTACGAAAAATGATGTAATATTTACATGCAAATTATACGTTTAAAAGAACGTTTTCATTGAAGTTTGGAGAACATCCATGAGAATTTGTCCGAAGTTAAAAGCGAGGACAGGAATCGTCTAAATAGTGAAATGGATTTACAAAAAACCACTTTTACAGTGGTCCACACCAAACCTTAACAACATGGGTCGAACATGTACCAATAGCGACCGTTAATCCAAAATGATTTAAAATAGACTTTATGGCACATTAGTATATTGTTGTACACTAGGCGCACGAGGACCGCTATAAATTATAATATTCGCCAGCACATAATGGTCTATAACAACGGTCAACGACCACCTACCACCTAATTTCTTTAGGATGGGTCGATTGACCCCCTTCGACCATAACGTGTCCTATTATATTTGATAGCTGCGCAGGCAAATTTTTAGTGCCCACGTCCGTAAAAAAAATTATATCCGCCTCCGACTGTCTGGCCCCAAACGGCTGGACGCGCATGCGTCGTACCGCTGCGCGGCAGCACACGTTTTGAAAACGATCACTTGCACCGCTCGACCCGTAATAACCGTATTCGTTTTTCTTTCACTGTTGTTTTTTTTTTTTTTTTCATTTCGCTTATCGAAATGTTCTTACGCGTTACGTGTTACACGTGCGTGCAAGGACATATCGAGATTCTCTTGGACGACCACGATTACCACGATTACGTACCGCCGGTGCAGATGGATAAACGTCGAGCAGTGTCAACGTCTTCCGGACGGTTCGAGTGACTTTCACGATCCGGAATACGCGTAGGGTCCCGCGTGTTCTCGCGCGAATCGGAAGACCTTACGAACGTTGTGCGCCAAACGCACTATTGCAATGCGCACTGGAAAACGGTTCGAATGGTTATCACCGAATTTTTCGCGGAAATTCTGGGGTTAATGCATTTCAACACTTGTGCACGCCCGCGTGATTTTCGTACAACCGTAAGTACCTTAATCTGCTCTGAAGGCGTCATCCGGCAATAAATAACGATACATCTTTTATTGTTTTAACCGGTTTTGTAAAATATCGTTTGCACGTCGAAGTCATCGAGAGACCGAAACGGTTTTCTAACGCATTATTCAGAATTTTCCGGGAGTAGAAGCATTTTTAGAATTTTTTTTTTTTTTTAACCAGACACTCGGCTCTAGTTACAGTAACCGTACACGAAGCAGTACACACCCGTCGGATTAAAAGTGTTTTTTTTTTTTTTTTATCGTTTCTCATCGCGACTGTCGCTGCAATTGACGCGCGCGTTCCGAAGAACCGTCGACATGGTTCGTTCACGGATAGCAGAAATCAAACGCAGCGGTGGCACGCGAACAGATGTTCTGTAGGACTTTACTGTGTGTGGGACGGGAGTCGATATCGGATGTCGAGAGGCACGGACGTCGGTGCCGCCTTTGCGTACTGCGCGCACACGCGCCCAACACATGTTTGCTGTTGCTGCGCGTGCCGAGTGCGACTCGAAAGCGCGTACGTTATTCGCATCGGCATACGATGTCGAACGCGGCGAAACGTTGAGGGTATCGAAAACGTATCGGGGAAACGAACGAAAGTCGCCGTAAAGTCGTGGTTGGGCGTTGGGGAAAACTTTGCTTGCTCCGGGAAATAATGTAAAACGCTCGAGTTTGCCGCCGTGCCGCTGCGTGATTTCGCATTGTTGCAACGATACCGCGATCGCCCCTGGAGTGCACCGATCGGTTCATTATTTTTCGCTGCTCACATTGACGGTTGGCACGAACAAGAGGTTCTCCGTACGTTTTGAAGATCGTCACGACCGTCAATCGAACGATTATTGTCCGTTTTCCACGTCAATCGGACGAACAACCGCTTTGAAATCAAACAAAACCACTTGTATAGTATTTCCGTAGTTTTCGTTTAATTTAACTTATATTTTTTTACACGAGACAAATATTAAGTAGCACACAACAAATACAATTATATTACAATTATATATATATATGTATATATAGAAAAAAAAAAAGAACATCGATTTTATGGAACCGTTGTCGTCAATTATCTGGTTCGAAAATTTACAATAATACGTTAATAGTAGTATTATATGCGTAGTTATTAACAAAAAAAAGGATATGTACACGTCAATTTGTTAAAAAAAAAAAAAAAATTTTTTCAAAACGTGAGCAGATTTTTTTTTTCATAAAAAGTCCGATAATAGCACCAGTTTTGAAAAAATAAACCGCTTAGGAACAGTTTTTCGGGTTAAAATACGTTTTGTTTTTGACGAATTACATAATTTTTGTACTGATAATAATGTAATTATATATTTTATTTTTATTTACTTTTTACGACGATACAATATTTTTTTTCAAATATTTAACTTAGGAACATTTTTCGTCTTGAAATGCCGGGGTACATAATATGTATATATATTATCTATTGTTATTTGGGTAAACCAATACAATCTACAATTTTGCACTAAACATAATCAAAAAAAATAAAATAATAATAAATAAATAAATAAATAAAAAAAAACACTATTTACTCGTTTAAGTAACTAAACATTTATAATATTATTATACTATTGCACATCCTCGTATTATAGTTCACTACATATTATATTATTATTTTATATATTTCCTAATCAATAAACATATATATATGTATATTTATATGTATACATATTATTTTATCTATTTATACTAAAAATGCCTTATTTATCTATATAAATATATATATATATATTTATATATAACAAATAGATTTATACTTATAATATTTCTGTGTATGTATATAACTGTCTACGATAACATACCGTATTGTAAACGAGCGCGAGCGCTCACGCGTGTGTATGTATATGTGTACATGTGTGAGTAGATAGGTGGGTGTAGAGTAGTTGGTCGGTTCACGCGTCGCGGTGGATAACTGCACGCGCGCGTGGTCTCTACTTGACCGTCGGGGCGACTTGTTCGTCGGCTGCGGCCGCGACCGCCGTGGCCGAAACCGAGTCCAGTCCGTTGACCATTTTCTCGATGGACTTGAGCTCGCTGCTGGCAGCCGCCCGGTGGTGCCGCTGGGACGGCGACAAAGACGACTGCCGCGGCGGAGGCTGTTGCTGCAGCTGCTGGTGCTTCTGTTGGCCGGGCAACGCCGGCAACGTCGGGGGTGACGTCTGCTGCCGGCCGCCGTTGGTGGGCGACTGGAGGTCGAGGGGAGCGGGCGGCGGCGTGCTGCCGGCCGACGAGCACCGGCCCGGCGTGACCGTCTCGAACGCCGAGCCGACGGACGACGGATGGTGCGGATGGTGCAGGCCCAGGTGGTACGGGTGAAACCGGCCCAGGCCGGCCGCTGCGGCCGCGGCCAGGCCGCCGCTGGTCATCTTGAACTGGTGGCCACCCGGGACGCCGGCGTTGCCGATTCCGCCGCCGGCCGCGGCGCCCTGCAGGTACGCCTGCGTGAACAGCGAGCCCGGGTGGTGAGCGGCCAGCGCCAGCTGAGCGTTGAACAGCAGGTTGGTGGTGGGGCTGAGCGCGGACGGGCACAGCGGCCCGCCCAGTCCCGAGCCGCCCGGGTACATGCCGGGGTACAGGTACGGTAACAGGTGCGGCGACGGCGGGATCGGCGGTCCGAACGACACGTTAGGCGACGGGTAATCGCTGGGGCTGAGTCCGGGTCCTATAAACGAACACATAACAACAAAAAATCAAAAATAGCCCTTTAGCTCGGACTGCATGAAATAACTTTTAGTCGACGAGTACAATTGTCGCGATTGAATTTCAGTTGAACTAATCATAGAATCTATCGAAGCTCTACTCAGTCACTCAGTATTTGAATTGTAGGAAAAAATTAAACATCTCCTTTTTTCCCATAAAATGTGAATTGTAGGAACTCGTATTATCATTGCTCTATGAATTATTAGCATTGTTTCAAACCATTAATTTTATGTAATATATCCGACAATTTTACTCGTAACAATTACATTTAAATTTAATATAAATTGTTTCGTTATTATTGCGTTAGTTTTCTTTTGTTGTGTAGGTATTTAATTTTATTTCATTAATTTTCTAATACGTGACTACAGGTTAGTCTTCAGCAAATATACGCGTGGCTGCGGCTATAAGAGTGCCATGACCAAATACGTTCCGGGCTAAATATATAGTAAGAAGACTTATATGTAGTTAATGTTATAACATCATAACAGTGTTATTTAGATCGAGTTATGTACATACGAAACTGTACATTAAGTGATATAGCGATAAAAGTTCTTTGCTCGGTCCAAATCCGGAGTTCCGTCCAAAAAAATAGATTTCAAAATTATTGGGCCGAACTTACGTGTCATCGTACCACCGTGACAAAATCAAAATCCATTGCACTTCGTCGTATATAAAACACTGATACATAGAAAACAAAAGACGTACAGAAATGTTTGTTCATGTATGATTGATGTACAAATTTATTAAATTGAAACGAAAAATCTGATGGAATATAGTAAGTTTGCGAATTAATTTTTTTTGCCGAGCTTTCACTTGTATTATATGATTAACGATTTATACTTGGGATTTTAATATTTTGACGTAAATATATACGATAGTATTTGCCTTCTGAAAATCATGATCATTTTCTGTGTAGGATAAAATTGTATTTATTTTTTGAATTCCGATAAATCATATCTTAGTGAAAATAGCGACCACGAGTAAATCGAAAAAGAAAAATAAAGTAAAATAACTTACCCGAAGGTCCTGCCGACTCTTTGTCAGACGGTGAGTTCATCCTGTCTCGACCTGACTCGGAACAACTGCTCTCTTGTTCACTATCGATTTCCTGCTGGTGCGCCTGTTGGTGGTGGTGTTGGAGAAACGCTGCGTGGTGAAGTGCTGGATGACCGGCTAGTCGTCTTCGCATCGCGTCTTCTAAGAGCAAACTACCATCGGCCAATCCCGAAAACCACGAACCTGCAAGAACAACCAATTGTGTTTTAGTAAAAATGTCAAAACCAATAAATTGTTCTACGCAATGCGTGTATGATGATAGGATTCGGTCCTGAACTTACCAGGTTGGTGCGGTTGATGGTGGTGGTGGGCGGATATTGGCGAGTCGGGGTCCCCACCGCCAACCACGTCCAAGGGCTTGTCATCCTCGTGATCAGAACCCGAAGGCTTATCGTCCTGGTTCTGGACCGTTTGGCCGCCGTGACGTTGAGCCGTCAACATCGCTTGCCTGAAAACACCATTACGTTGTACACATCTGCAGATTGACAGAAAAACAAAAATACACTAGAAACAATCTCTTATAAATATGCAAAATATTATCGTTTTCGCAATACATATACATATGCTTCGGCGCTAACGGCAGCGCAGCGAGATGTTTTTTTTTTTTACTTTCAAACGATCGTGATCGATTTTCTCAATTCATTTGGATCGTACAATTTGTGTAAATTTAACATTTTTATCATGTTTGTTTTAACATTTTTCACGATTTATTATTATACGTGCGTAGGTAAAATCTAAAACTAAGTTATTCGCGAAAATAAAAACGTTATACTACCGAGTATATTATTATATTGCACACTTATAAACTCGTTTTACGACGGATCAATGCACTTTTATTGCCCATCGTCTCGCCACCATCACCGGTCGGTCGCGCGTTTAAAACCGAAACGACAAATTGCATTATCTCCGTCAAACGTTCTCTTGTATAATAATTTATACACTAGTCGTCTCTCCCCCTCCCCCCGTCCAGTTATACTGGGAAAAACGTGTGAAATGAAAATCCAATAGACTACTATGGTTGTTTCAGTTTTCGCCTGGAGATAAATCGCGCGCGACTGCTAATGGATTCGAATAGGCATTTGATTACGGTCGGTCTTGTGATGATAATCGTGTCACGGGTTACCGTATAAGGAATTATAAAGACCTCCATCTCACGCGATAATACAGAATATTATAATAATATAATATGGACGGTTATAGAAACAGCATGTCTGTGCGTAACAAATGACCTGAGACGCGAATTCCGAAACGATAAAAAGGTAATACAAATTTATAAATAATAATAGTAATGCAATTCACGTGAGTGAGAGAAAAATATTTAAACCGGTAAAATCGTAATAATAATAATAATAATATAATATACATCGTACAATAAAACAGTGCCGTAGGAGTTATACATATTGTACATCGACATAAGCGGTACACGGCCCAGAGGATAATAATAAATAATTACAACAATAGACGACACGAAGCGCAATTATTATCATTCGCCTGGTCCGCCGCAGAAGCGTGTGCCAATATGCACGCGCGGTGTAATCACTCGACGTGAAAGCAAGCAATAATATCTAGTTTTGTGTAATTTCGTTGTTGGGTATTTATTTCGTTTTGTTTCTCTGCACGTCCGCATAATAATATGATCTATATAATTATAATAACGCGCACTCGCTTTTCGGGTTTCATACCGGTTCATGTGTTTTTATTGTCACGCTATTACGGAAAAAAATAAAATACAGTCGGCAAGGCCGTGTTGACTTTAGGTGTCGGACCAACAATAACGATTGCCAGGGCTCACGGTGAATGTACGACAGTATTATAAAAATAACACTAATAATAGTAATATCTCGTCAACGTTAATTTTTCTGATTTTTTTATTTTTTATTTTTTTTTACCGTCACACCGAAATATCATTATTACCGTATAGATTTATCAATTATTGTTACCCAACGGAATCGGGTCACGGAAGTAGATATTTCACGAACATGAACATCATGACGTGTACGTAATTGCTCGCAAATGTTACCATCGTCGACGACCACGACTACGGCGGCGGTGGTGGTGGTCGACACGATCGATCGTCCACGCATGTAAACGATAATACGATTTAACGAACGCAAATACGATTATAAATTATCATATACACACATACGCGTACCTTGAACGGTGCACACCCTGCCCGTGTACCGGCGGCAAACTTGTTTCTGCGGAAATAACATGTATTCGACACGATAGGTACTAATTATTATAATGTCGAGTGTGAAGTTTCTGTATACGCGGGCCGGGCGCGGGGTACGCACCAACACTACGACGTGGAAATCACGAGCGAAAAACGAATTTTTATTTTTATTCTATGGCGTTATTTTTATCAATGGTCGGTGGCTGCAGCGACGGGCTCGGACAAAAAACAAACTGATGAGTGAATATCCGCGCGCGCGCCGGCGGCGGTAATTTATTATTACAATATTTCCATTGACCGCGTCAGCCTCTGCCGCCTCCTCATCCAAATACCCCCCCCCCTTCGCCCAAACTATACAAATAATATACTACAACAGCTATACGCACACACATACACATAATATAAACACGAATACTGCTTGCCGCCTCTGTGTACGTATAATATACATAACAACTACTCGCTTCTTTCTGTCCATCTACACACTCGCGCGCGCGCACACACTATTGGCCCCGCCGTTTACAACATAATATATATATATATATATATATATACATTATATGCACCTATGCAAACATATAGGAGTCTTATAATAACAATAATAATAATATGCACCGGCGAGGTGTGCGCAGTTGTACAACAACGCGATAGTCAATAATTATACGTATAAATATACGGTACGGTGCAGCAGGGCACGCGCGCGTGCAGCGCATGTCTTTCGGGGAGTCGAGCAAATTAGACGAGACGCGTTACGAGTGTACCGTACATTGTGTTTCGTTTTATACAGGCGTTTTACACAACCTAGGTACACCGAGACCTATGCTTATAAGGTAGACGGCAACGCGTTTGTGGCGCGCTATGATTACGGTCTCTCGCTGCACAAGACAAACGGCCGTAAGGTGCGCGATATTCACCGGAGTCGAAGGGTTTGATAAAGTGATTTTATCCTTATCACGTCCTATCGTGCCGCCACTTCTTCCGATGAAAATAAAACGGCCCACACCGTTAACGTGTATTATGCGCTGAAATAAATAATCATTGTGCGTGGTCTGAACTCTAGGGAGGTGATTAAGCACCCTGATCGCCCTATCCCTCACTTAAATACACTGCGTACTGACTCGCACTGTTCTCAATTATTTATGTATACCCCGGACACCGTACATATATCGTGTAGGTACACGCACTGCGGGCGGGGACGAAGCCATTTCCGGACGTTCGACTTTTCACGCGCACCGGTGACGTGTGACTCGAACAACGATGCTCATTGTAGATAATAGATTTATATTTATATATATTGCAGTGTACACAAGCGTGACCCATTGACCTGAAAACCGATGAAGCTCGCCTTGTGCGCGTATGCGATCGGACAAGCGATTATCGGTTGACGAATAGCACGATAAATTATATGGATAAAGAAAATAGTACAAAGACCGAAGAAATTCGAACGGCATTTTTTCTCTCTTTATTACATAACCGTCACGCTGTCGTTGAGAAACGAGTGATCACAATATCCTGTGAAAACCATCAGGAGGTCGAGAAAGAAAAAAAAAACCGTATATACATTATCCGTGAAAGGTTCACCGAATTATTTTTATTTTTATTTCGTTCGCTATTGTACGCACGATACGGTCTTTGGTGTAAACTAACCCGTCGCAGCCACGTGTGTGCGGGTCACGCCGGCGATAGCAGAGTATACAATTAAAAAGCTCGTGACGGAGGGTCGTGGCAAAATTATACGCCGCCGAATGCGCAGCGATCCTCGAGGGAACATTTAAAATGTTTCGAGTTATGTGGTTTTTTACCCATCTCTTCCGTTGCCCACCACACCGGGAGTTTTGTATAAATGTACATGGGAGGTGTATAGCCTTTTGCCCGGAATTAAATGGGCCGCGAACAGACGGTCCGCTACCGTCGCATATTATTATTAGATATATCTGGTGGGCGTCGACTTTTTAAATTAAAAGGCATTTCGACGACTGCTACGCGATGCCCGAGCGCGCGCGACCTTTGCGGTGTCATTAGTGGGCTCTATCCTCTCTCTTTTTATGTGCGTATACGTTTATATATATATATATATATATATATAGGTTTCTTTTCGTCCTTTCCTCTACTGCCCGCACGACCGTGTCCGTACTGCCAATTCGCACCCTCCCTTCACCGCTCATCACGATTAAAGGCTAATATAAAAACTGAACGCACCGCCTGCATTATTTCAAATTCGTGCGGCGCACCCGAAACCGACTCACTTTGACCTTTATCCCGTGATGATGACGCTTCGCATATCATTACACCGAATTGAAAAAAAAACCGACCAACTAGTACTAAGCTAACTATACACCAAAACGAGAAGAATAAAGGGTCGCTCGGCAGCGACAATTGTCGGGAAAAAATCAATAAACGACTAATACGTATACAATATAAAAAACGCGTTACCGTTGTATCGTATATTGTATAGGTACTGCAATGTGTGTATGTACGACACTTTGGTCGCTTTCGTTTTTTGTTTAATGTTTTTATATACATACATACGCCGTGCGGGGTTATCAATGCATAAACCTACATATAATTAGGAAGTGCCTATGTTATTATAAAATTATAATAGACGAGGAGTTTTATCATAATATAACAATATAATACTATTTTGTATTATATGCACGCGGGTAGACAGACAGCAATAATCATGCGATGACCGCATTCAAATCTATTGATATAGGTACATGATATAATTCGTCGCGTACATGTTATGTATATATTTATGAGTAGTGTGTAATGTTCATAGATAAATCATCTCACGCGGTACACTTTGAAATCACTGCAGCTCGGCGGCGGCGCATATAATTACTGTACGTACACCTACGTGATGGGACGAAATCGTACATTTTAGATAGTATGAATATATAAATATAAGTGTACACAGGGAATAAGTACTTCCGACTGGCGTAAAAAATAATAATCACAACGTAAATCATATCGCTCTGTACACGTGATATTTCGTGTTTTTATCGCCGACCGCATCGTTTTCACGATTTGTTTTTGTGTAACGTACACCCGCGCACGACGGTGAACGTGTACGCGATCGCTGGTCGCATATCAATGTAGGTACTACGATTTCGACGGTGACGGACGGGAAAAAACGAATCGCTGTTTTGATTTTTAGACTTTACCTACGTAGCACTATGTTCTTTTTTTTATGTATAATTAAGTAAAGTGTTTGAAATATTTGAATGTATGTACATTATTACATATGTATCGCGTTAAACGATATGGTGATCGCACATCACGTGTATGGGCAGATTAAACTTAATATTATTCTAATATTCAATGCAATGTTGTACTCACTTTTTTTCCCGTTTTCCGGCGCCGGTGTCGCGAAACCCTTTGGCGAACGGATTGTTGTCGATTTTCAACTGAGTAATCTGCGAAAATAATAAGTTACGCGCGTGAATAAAGTCGATAGGTTCACATTATTTTTCATTGACATGCACCGCAGTACGAAACCGATTTGCGCTGCCTGATCGATTCGAGTGTTTTTTACCTTCTCGTTTTGGTACGCGGTGACGGCGATGAACTCGGTTTCCTTGAACACGTACGTGCGGAAAGTTGAGTACGGCAACTTAATGATGTCGTTGGCTCTGACTAGATGGAAACGGGGCTGGTACTTGTGCATCGAGTTCAGTATGGTCTGTAGAAAGGACAAGAAAGAAAACACTGTATAGATAATTTATTATTTTCGTAACAAGTCACGCGAGAACGAAAGGGGCCGTTTGATATATGTGAGACACCTGATGTGCCGGGCACAGGTGCCGATTGGCCGGCGATAAAAGGCTGTTTGAATTATTAAAAACCTCCGTAACAAATGCGGACAAACATGACACATTAACAAAATGCGGAATGTTACATCCGGCAACATTTTTTGTCCACCCCGAAAAACGGTTGTTACAACAATACGCACATCACATAATATATTTAGGTCGCACACAGTTCGGTCACACTAAATATACAATATGTACACCGTACGATTTATCATTATACTCGCTGCTACAAAACCTAAGCAATTCAGATACGCACATGTCTATATATGTTTGTGTATGTGTGTGTATATGTTTGTGTCCATACCATAATTAAATAAGTACCATAAAAACACAACGATCTGAATTGAATTCCTACAAATACCCTCTCATACGCATAGAACAAATATACTGCGTTTAACTGTAATTAATTTCTATTTAACAATTCTTCAATAATTAAAACTTGGCGATATGGTCATATAATTTTTTTATAAGTTGTATGATGGAGCATATATAGGTAATAATATATTTATAGCATAGCAGTTGAATATGAAACGATTAAATTATACCTACAACCGAAAACGGATTAATTACAGGGTTTTTAAACATTCCCGTTTACGTATTAAATGCTAAACGAATATAATAATAACAATTAACAGTTCGTACTAATTAAATACATATAATATGTACAAAGGTCCGATCGTTTTGATAAACTTAATTATGGGTGTCATTATACGAATATGTGAATTCGTTTGGTCGACCTGACCAAAGTAACCTGACTACTGGGACGACGACGAGATACGAACGGGTGTTAAACCAACACACAAATTTAATATTAAACAGTTGCGTGTAGTTAGTAGTAGTAGGTACAACGATCGAAATTCATCGGATAAACATTTTCCATTCGTGATGAAATATTCGATGAGAGATAACATAAATATTCCTATCGGCAGCACAAAATAAAGTACATAAGGAAAGATTTAAGTGTGCCGAATTTACTGTACAGTAAAAAAAAAAAAAAATCGACGAAATTTTTCATTTCAGGGTCACACGTGTGTCGTTTTTCACGCCATTCCATTTCTACGATACAATAATATATATGTATACAAATATCACTGTCGAACATTGGCGGCGGCGCCACAAAAGACGCCGGCAGCTAGTGTATGTGCGCGCGTGTGTGCGCGTATGCATACACGGGTCGTGCTGGCGGCGACTGGACCGAAGACGAGAAGAGACCAAACGTAGGAACTTCTATACACGTTTATATCTATCATATAAATGAATATACGTGTGCGCACGCGCGGGTTGTGTGTGTATGTGTGTGTGTGTGTGTGTGTGTGTGTGTGTGTGTGTGTGTGTGTGTGTGTGTGCGCGCATGTGAATGTATATAATGACGAGGGGAGGACTGCTGCGAAACTCGGGAAAGGACTGCTCTGTACGGTGATATTGAACAAATCGAACGACATATATGCGCGCTGGAGGAGGAAAAGGGAACTGGTCGTGCGATGGTCCATTCTCTCCTCTGCGCCGCGTCTCGTCTCCTGACTGCATCGCGCGCACACGCGGGTATGTGTGCGTGTGCTTGTGCGTGTGTGCACGTATGCGTGTGCGTGTGTGAGTGTGTAAGAGGACTAGACGCCGGTCGTGTCCAATTATCCTTGTGCGTTCCGTTTGACCGGAGACACATGATATCCGTTAACTCTTCCCACCGCCCCTGCCGACGCACGTTTCTAAGCAAGAGCTTTCGCAGCGGCAATCGCAAATACGACAATACCTACGTACGTGTATATACGTACATGAAGATATCGCCAGCGGAGCTAACGCACGTTTTGTCTACACTATTTCGACGTTTCTTTGATATCCGTTTGTTCGGCCCGCTCGGCAAACGTGCGGGCGGTCTCCCGGCGAGCGAGAGAGAGAGAAAAAAAAAAACCTCTCCCGCGGAATATGTACACCAATTACATAAACACCGAAATAAATCACTCGATCCAGCATTAGTCTTGATTTGGTTTGCACAGAGTCGCCTGCAGCGAGACGCGTGCGCAGCACCGGAAGTCGCTTTCGAGTTAGTACGAGGTTACCATCGTAAGTACCTACGTACTCACGTAACTCACGAAGTGTAGTAATATATATTTGGTATAGGTGTATAATATGGATACCGCAATGGCACGGGGAACGTATTATATATTAAACAAAACCTGAACAAAAGAAAACCTTACCCCGCGTCTGGTCGCATTGTTTCCGTGAGCGAGAGCGAGAGAGAGAGAGAGAGAAAAAGAGAGATAATGTTATTCCGAGGACGGTCGTGCGAAAACTAACCTGTACGACGAGACGAGACCGCGACGACGTGGCGAAAAAACTGACCCGCAAGCGTGCCTATATACATGCACATATATACCTGTATATGTACGCAAACGACAAGACTTGCGATCGGTCGAACGGTATACGACTAACGATAATAATTGATATGGCCGACGACAATCGTCTCGGTCGTCCTGGCCCGTCGCATTATTATATTCAAATTGGACGCACGCGGACGGACATCATTTGGCGCCACCACCGCCACGTCGTGTTTTTCATTCAACAAGACCTCCGCCACCGCCGCCGCCGCCGCCGCCACCGCCGCGCCCGGCACGTTCTCACGAATCTCTCACGGCTGCGGCGCTCGCCTAATCACTGGAGTACACCGCCGCCACTACTATCCGCTTCACAAACGTAACCCCAACAGTGGCCCCAGAGGCATTTATCTCGTTAAAACAAAAATACAATGTACGTGTGTGCGTGCGTGTGTGTGTGTGTGTGTGTGTGTGTGTATATGCGTGCGCGTATAGTACATACTAACTGCAATATCGCGAGAAAGAGATAGAGAGAAACATGTATACAGAGTAAAAGAGTGAGAGAGAAATGAGAGAGATCAAGTGAACAAGATAGATATAATAAATTCGTTATACGTTTTATACTTTACTATGTATATAAATATTTACGCGAGAGAAATATTATTATTATTATTATTATTATTATTATTATTATTATTATTTATTACTATACCAATGTAGTGTAATATTTTACGTACCTCTGGAAATCTGTGGAAACGGTTGATAGGTCTGTTTATGGTCTGTAGCGAAAACTGATTTAAACCCTAATAAACAATAACGGATTCAAGCAATATGTATATTTATTTTTGTATATTATTCAATATTGGTTTTGTGAGGTTAAGATACGGGCTCTTTTCTGTGATTGGGGTGAAAAAAACCATCATAATGTTAAATCATGTGACTTAGTAGAGACGAGTTATAGAGACGAGTCATCTCATTTAATTTAAGCCGAAATTATAATAAAAAACGCGATTCGAACGTGTCCTAGCATGTATGGCTCGGAGTCGATAACGCAGCACGGACGAACGCAGGCATTCAATCGATGTTCTACGAACGGTAATCATATACACTTGTAGTACATATTGGCGATACTTTCGTAACAATATTGCACTCGTAGCCATTAGAACGCCGCGCGCATAAACTACATTAACATTCGATCTATGCAATATACGTGGAGTATATATCCGATATATCCTACCTCGGGTACGCGACCGAGCGTAGTGTAATGTATTTGTCATTCAAACGGCTTCGCGGAAACGCACACCACGTGCACACATGCCCTACGATAATAATAACAATTTACATTATTTAGATTATTATTATCATCATCATTACGCCCGTCCGTCGTTATGATGACCACGGGTTTCAGACGCGACTCGTACGCGACGGCCGAAAAAAATCGCGTCTCGCGGTCGAGGCGTGTTTCGTACTGCGACGGCGACCGCAACAGTCGGCGTACTTTCACACCCAAAGCACGTAATCCTCCACGGCCGCCGTCGCCGACGGTTTCTCATCGTTTCGTCGTCTCCGTACGAACACAATGTAATATATTACACGGCCGTTCGGCCGTCGCCCGTCACCGTGTAACATATATTAATATTGTACGTAGAAAATATCGTATATAAAACACGCACCGGACTACGACGAGCACGGTGGCGCGCGGTAGACGACGTCTGATTAGTGTGCTGTCGACGTCGTACATCCAACACAATAATATACAAACTCGCGCGAGCGCGCGACCAGCACTGCCGTCTTCGCATTCGTTTTCGGTTCGTCCAGACTTGTGACACGACGTCGTCCTCGCTCGTGTGTTATAATGCGTACGTATACGTTTGTGTATAGATACGACGTAAATTGTATACGAAAATACGCGGACGGAATACGAAACAATAATGACAAAATGATAAACACGTGAATAGATTTCGCGACGACGGCGGCGGAATAGATATTGTGTTATTATTAATGTTATGACGTGTTCCCGTGAGCAGGAGGAAAAAAATTCTTTGAGCGAGTGCGGCACACGAAAGATACCGGGGGGAAAAAAAAACAAAAGGACCGATCCCAATTATAAAAATAAAATAAAATAACGTGTATACGAAAAAAAACGACGACGACGAACACGATGACGACGACCGAGTAAATATATGCGTGTGAACATTAAGGGGCCGCACCTAAGACGAATACTAAAAAAGAAAAAAACAACGACTGTCGCCGCCGTTCGGTTGTTATCACACGACTAATGACACCTACTGCTGAGGTAGCTGCACATTCGTCGAGTACGAGTACTAAAAATAAAAAAAAAACAATAAGAGATAGGGTTCTGTCCATTAACACTAGCGTTATTTATTGGCCGCATAAATATCGTTCGGGTGGCCTTTATCTCCGTCGTCGTCGTCATGCGCGTATGCGTTATACTATATTATACAGTGTGTACAAGGCCTCGTTTCTTTTTATTGTTATTAACCCGCGCGGGTCCGGTTCCGAACGCGGTGCACTACGGCTATGACGACGGGACGTCCTCCGCCTCACCCGTACCGTACGACGCCGCCGCTTGTTTTTTAGATCGTTTCCCTAAAATACTTGTAATAAAACTCGGGAGACGAACAGAAAAAAAAAAAATTAAAAAAACTCCGAGTCGAGGACGGTGCAATGAGACGGAGAGAAACTATATTATAATATAATGTATACGGACGAGACGCGTATTATCAACCGATGACATCGCGTCGTCGAAAGAGACGAGACCGGGTGCAGCGCCAGTAGCCGCCACGCCAGTGCTGTGCGCAGCACTATCACATTATATCATGTACGCGTAAATAACACTATACGGTTTGGTAATTTAAATAATATTTCATGTAAATGTTATGTATACACACGCATACACACTCACACACACACACACACACACATATATATATATATTAATATTATAATGTACCTGTGGCACACGAATAAACCCGGAATACGTTTTCCAGCGACAATATCATAGCTTGGTTCTGTAACGTGTTCTCCAAAACGTGTATGTTATAATATTTACATTATACACGCGTATAGTTTAATAATATAACCGCGAGTATCATGTACTCTCGAAAAGGTTGCCGCACCAGGTTAACATTCGCGAAGAGTGTTTTCCGTGAATTTCATCCGATCAACATGCTCCAGCTAGCGAAACACGAAATGTAAAAATAGCGCGTACAGCGTATTTTATATTGTCTGCTATAGTATTACAACGACGTTTTTTACACGTATTCGTCATGTTATTATTATTTTTATTATTATTATTATTATTATATTGCGATGTCCGTGAGAAACACGTCGCGCGCGGTCCGTTTTCGACGCTCGTATACACACAGAAATAAGTATATTTATTTATATATATATAAATAATAACATTATTATCGTATTCATGTGTCGTCGTCGTGCATACACATTCACAATGTATAATTGGCGGCAGCGGTGTTGTAAAAACGATGACTATATATTATTACATTATACGTACACCGCGGACGACGTGATACACCTTTTTTACATAATTTCATTATTATTATTTTTTTATTATTATCATCGTAGTCATCGTACGCGCGAGCGTAAGGCGCCAAAAGAATTAACGACGCACGTACGTGTAATAATAATTGGACGTGTATCGCCGCCGCTGCAGTGGTTTTGCCCATCTTTCAATTAGTGGAGCGATGGATAAGAACAACAAACCGAATCCGGCTCCCGGGAGATATTTTGTTTTTAGTTTTGTTTTTTTTTTTTTTCGTTTCATTCGTTGACGATGGTTTGTGGCCTGTCATTGGGCGCCACAATATTTTCTCGGTCGGTCGCAAGAATATATACCACATGTATACACTCGCGTACGGGTGTACGTTTATTTATTTTATTGTACGAATTTTTTCTTTTTTTTTTTCTTTTCGCGACGACGGGAAAAAATCAATTTTATTCCGTTAAAACGCGACCGGCGAAGTCTTCATTTAAATACAATGGGGGTAAAAACAGATCTCGTTCTGCGAGACGGACAGACGATTTATTTTTATTATCGGTTTATTTTAATTTCAGCGCATTAACATTTTGTCCGCAAACGGTGCACGCCGTGGAGATGTCTATCTCTCCGCTGCAACTAGCGGAGCGCGCAGGCAGGGGCACCGGCGACAGTATTTATCCGCCTCGTACATGACGCAAAAAAAAAACATTCGGTGTGAATGAGTCCTTCGCTCGAACGGCAGCCGCAGCAACACCAGCAGAAACGGGGCGATATTCCGGTTTTTTCTTGTATTTTTTTTTATTTTTTTTAATTAACCAGAATACGCCTCTTGTTTTTATTATATTATATGGTAGCCGGCACAATTAACCTGAAATTCTTCATTGTGGCCCGTGTATATGTGATGTTTTACGACCGTTTCTGTTGTTTTTATTTTCCGGTGGATTCGTTTGTTGGTTGTTTTTTTTTTCTATTCAAAAATGTATATTATATTTTTTCCGTGATAACGTTTTTTCCATTCTTTTCCTAGCGTCGAATTGTTAAACGTCAATAAACTCCGGAAATATTTTCGGGTTACGAATTTTCTACCAACCGTAGTGTTAATGCCGACAAAAGGACAACTCTTGGTTATCTATTGCTACCATCGAATACCGCGCGCAGCACCGGGCTCCTCGTATGCCCATACATATATGCGTGCGAGTACTGACTGTGTGCGTGTGTGTCTGCGTGTCTATGTGTACACCGCATATTAGTCGACGACGATATGTGTACAAAACGAACGCGTGTGACGTTTTCTCTCCGACAGCGATTGAACGCGAAGAGTTAAAAGTTGTTTGTCTTCGACGTGTAAAATAGTCACTACGGCCCCACCGCCACCGACCGAACGATTCGATGTGTAATATATGCGCCACGGTAATGTAAAAATATGTTCTTTGCGCAAACCGCATGCGGCGCCAGATTATTTTACGGCGCATACGCGGCGTTTTCAACGGGCAGACATCTCGGATCTCGGATATTTTTCGCATCAAAATCAAACGACGCTCGCCGGTAATAATATCGTTTCGTTAAACAAATAATGGCGTTGCTGTGCGCATACAGGTAAGTGTTTACCATATGCTACGCGTTACCGATTTTAGTCGATATTGGCCCGCTTCCAACGTAATGCGAATCGCATAGCGTACGCGAGAGAGATGTTGTGAACGGCACCCGAATAATAGCGTAACCGTATTAACAATATAATATAAATATTGTCGAAAAAATATTCGCGTAGCGTTTGTTCATTTATTTTTATTTTTATTTTTTTCGTCGATCGCGGGGAGGGCTTGCACGCGAACCCTATCTAGGTGGTGTGAAAATGAACACGCGTCTGAAACGCGCCCGCGAATGACCGTTCGTCGATGGAGGGTGTGGTCCGGATAATCCCCTTTGGGCGTCCCGGTCTACGCGCTGTTTTATACCCCCACCGGGTGGTTGTGACAACGCAACACGGATCAAACGATGTCGCCGCAGTCGGAAAATCACGTCGGTCCGGATGAAAAAAAATTGTCGGGTTTTTTTATTTCTTATTTATTTTTATTTTTTTACTTTCGTCCGAAATAGATCCGATCGAAAACACATCTGATTAACATAACAAGGAGACGCCGCAGCCGCAGACGGCCACATGATAATAACATACACGACGATGATCGAAATCGACGTTTTACACCGTTTTAATTAACGCACGATCGGGGGGGAAAAAAAAAACCAGTGACATTATACATCGACATCACAAGCAATGGTTTTAGGACTAATTATTTTTCTTCTACAACGTTTTATTTTTACCGCCGGCGATATTTTCTGTATTATACTTCCGCGTGATCCATACAAACAAAATATACGTAACCCGAATCATATAATACATATTGCGCTTCGTTGCGGCGTCTCGTGATTCGCGGCACTTTGAATCTCCCTCAACGCCACGAGCGCGTATTTTCTCTCGACTTACTACATATTATATCGAAGCAGCGGTAGCGTAACAGGATAAAATGTATATACATACATACACGCTGATTTCCCAGTGGGATCTCGTGTCTTCATGCAACAGCTACTTACGTGTGTGTGTGCGGTGGTCTAATAACATTATGCGGCGCGGGATGGGTTTTTATACTTAACATATGTATACATACGAATACACACACGAATGTGGTGTAATACATATTCCCATGGGGGTGTGAGTGTGCATGCGTCTGCGTGTATCCGAGCGTGCGTGTGTGTGTGCGTATTTTATATTATGTACGGCGAGAGAGTCGATTACAGAAATTCGGTGGCCCGCGATTAATCCTACCCGAAAATGTTATCTCTTTTTATATTTATTTTTTTCCCCATTTGACGGACGCCGACAACACACACTGCTGCAACGGCGATGATGATCACACAATATGATCTATGTAGTTCGGTGGCGTGCGCATCCAAACTCTATTGTCGGCGTCCACACGAAAATCCGGTAGAGCGGAAAACGGGAGCTCGCAATACGTGTATACCGCTCCATATAATATACATACATACAGCACAAGCAGAGTGTATGGTACACAATATATATATATATCGTCAGCACAGGTTTAGGATATTTATTTATTTTTTTGTTGCTGCCTACGCTTACGAAATTTCGTTTAAAAATGAACAATTTTCGAGTAGGGTCGATGATAACGGTCTTCTGGTGCAATGCGCTCGAGTAATATTTTATATATATACATATATACGCATGTACAATGGGTTTCGTTTTTTTTTTTTCTCGAAGATTTTTTCTATAATCATCAGCTACCGCCTTCGGATTATCTAATAATCGTTAAACTCCTTGGTACCACGCCGGGATATTTACGATGAGAATTTCGCCACATACACAAACATTTCACATTTCCTTTCATATATACGTACAGTGTACGTCGTACACATAATACACAAGCACACACATCAAATATAGATTAATTGTGCATAACATCAAATGTCACTTCAGCAACGATTTTGAATTTTGTATAATATTAAATAAATACGCTGAATACAGCTGTGTTTTCGGTATCTAGATGAATTAGATTTTCAATATTGTTACCGCCTTCACACTGAACATAACTTACTATGCACGTGTGACTACTTTATTAAAAGATAATTGAAAGTTCTCAGAATTTAATCTAACACTCATTTCATTTTTTAGGGGGAAAAAAAATTCTCGCAAATATAATATCTATTCGTAGTGTAAATTTTATTAATTTACCCTTTATTGTACAAAAACGGTCTGTGTAAAAATGTATCTAATAATCTAATAATACTGCAGTAAACTTTGTTATGGTTTTTATAATTGTATACGCATTCTTTTAGGTGAAATTATAAAACAAATAATATATTTTACAGTTAAGATATTATTAAATTAAAGGTTTAATATTATGGTCCAAATTATTTCGTTCCTATTATTTGTATACAAAAGCCTTATTAGACATTAGGTAAATATTTTAATGATAAGAATTTTTATAAAAATAATTAATTCCGTAACGTTGTGTAGGCGAGCGATTACTTTGTACATCGTTTGTTTTATAATCGACATGTTTTTTCAACATAGGTTGATTATATATGCGCTCCAATTTCCATAAATTATAATCAATTTAAATTAATAAAAAAATGTTGATTTTCGTAATTTTGAAACCAGTTTCAGTGTATGACTATATATTTGTGTGTGTGTGTGTGTGTGTGTGTATGAATAATCGTTGGTACATAAAACGCATATACTCGTAGTATCATATACATATCCTATACATAGGTTTTCTACATGTGCATATGTATGTAATTGATCTTTTTTGAAATTTTCGAAATTTTACACGGTTTTGTCGAAAGTATTCAATAGACAAATCTATAATGCTGCAGCAGTGTATAGGGTGTACGCGTGCGCACAGATATACACGAAAATTTGTACGTATACTACATGATATCAATATAAACGCGAAACTGCAGCAGAGGCGGTAAATAAATCAGAAATCACAGCGACGTGTGTTCTTTGCGTACTTGACTTGGCGTCCTTTCCTAGCATTCCCTTTGCCGCCTTATATGTATTCTACGGGTCCCGCGCGGTACGTATACGAGCAACTAGGGTAAGTATATATACGAAAGTGGTACCATGGTAACGTCGAAAACCGAAATCGGATGTGCAAACAATATTTTAGACCGCCAAATCCTTTTAACAACACGTGCTTGTCATACCAAACGCACTTAACGTCGCCATCGCGCTACTTTGTATATATATTTATATAAATATATGTGTGTATGTGTGTGTGTACATGTTTATGCATATTTATAGCGAAAAATCTTTGTGCGTTCAAAATATGTACATAAGTTATAGAACTGCGTACGAAGACGCCAAAAATACAGCTACATCGTTGTCGTCGCCGGACTTCCTCTTTTTGCGTAACACATCTGTCGGTTAGGCGCCTCGGAAAAACTCCGTTACAACATTTAATCACATCACATTTATACGTATGTGTAATAGGTATTCGTGTAAAATGTGTTAAATTTATGTCTACACTTCACGAGGGGCAAAGGGATAGGATAGGCTTCGCGACGTATGTGTTTAATAATAAAATATAATATATAAACATAGTGTTCGTAGACGCCGGTGATGGAGGTGACATTCCCACTTGAACCGCAGGCGCCACCAGCAGTGGCGGCGCGGTGTCAGGTATACACACACACACACACACACACACACACACACATGACCCTATACGTATTATATTGCCGACTGGACACGAGGGTGTGTGTTATTCGTTTTTCGGACACAAGAGAAAAAAGGACACCGCCGTCGCCAGTGATGTGCTCGCCGAAAAAGATATACGTGTCGACTTTCCGGTCAAACGGTCATCCACCAAAGTGCCGCCCCGCAAAGGATATTATACATATTATATTATCTATCTCGGTCGACCGCAACTGTTACAATATACAACTGCAGTATATTATACCGGTATAATAGATATGTACCGCGGCCGTGTATTGTGCGCGCGTATATACGTTTTCCATTTTATTATTCCGCGTTATTTGTAGGATGTGACAATAGACCGATGGGGGTTGTATTATTTTCTCGAGTAGGAAATTGCGTGCAAGACGATACGGGACGAACTAACCTATTAATGGCCATAAATAGGCTTACTCTAGCTCGAGCTCTGCAGGAATGCGATACACTATTCTTCGAGGTGGTATGTATCAGTGTACGTAAACAGTGGTGACGGCAACGAGTGTTTTAAATCGATGGAAATTCGCGTGTGGCAATACGGTTTCAACATCAAAGAACATACTCGCTAATATAAGTATACTTCAATATATATATTGTACGGTTTGAGCAAGTAGTTGCTTCTTATCGCGACAGAACGACAGTAAAAAAAAAATAAAAATAAAATACAACGACAGTGCTGTAACGACCGTTATTAGTACATTGTAATGGTGTGCGTATACGATCGTTTACGTTGACGATTCGTCGAATGACAGAGATAGTGTACAGTACAATAATGTTCGCAATAAATGCCAAAAGAAAAGAAATTAACTGCGTTTGTCGGTCTTGGCTGGTTCTCTTTTATTTTTCTTTACACGGGTATAGAATCGCCGCGGGTCCCATAAATTCGTGATTTTAGCGCTTGTCTAGTCAGCTGTGCGCGCGGGGGTTGGGGTTGTTTTTAGAACACAAAAACCGGGCACGATACGTACACGCGCGGGTGTGCAGTATGCGTCCGTGTGTACAGGATTGCCTTAAAGAGGTGTCGGTAAGCGACGAACGACGACGATATGGCGGCGGCTCCGGCGGCGGTGGCGGCGACTGTAGGCACTCAAACCCCGTCTGGCTACCCTCGTGCGCCGCCACCGTTTAATGACTATTGGCGACAGCACCCTAATTAATAGAAAAAGTCTGGTTCTCAGCGGGAACCTGTTAATTGAACATCTATAAAAATCTCATATCTTTTTCGAATCTCTGTACACGGTATCGCGCGCGTGCGTGTGCGAGCATTTCGTTCTCTTCTAACCGATATACTGTGCGATATAAACTCAAGAAGCCACCGTCGCACCGCTCTTACATAGTGACATCCTATTTTAACACAAACACATACACACACACACACACACACACACACACACACACACACACAAACACATACGCAGACGGCCTTAAAAGGGTCGAGGTTTTGGAACGAGCAAATATTTGGTGTCAACCCCCGACGAGAGGAAAAAAATAAATAAATAAAACAACGACCGGAATGCTTTCCCGCACTCACAAAACCCTTGTTGAAACACTTAACAACAACACTATGTATCGTCGCCGACGTATGTATACAAGCCGTCACCGTCACCGCTGCCGCCGCCCCGAAACGGTAAACGCGTTGCTACTGCCGGCGACGAGAGACGACGACGCGACGGCGCAGGAGCAGCTGAATCGCCACCGTCGTCGCACCCCAGTTCAAGTTTGTGCCAACTACAAAGTCGGCGGTTGTCGCCTGTACGCATGTTTGTTCACGTCGAAGGGTGTCACGCAAGCCCGCCTTTTTTATCCGTACATATATATATTTTTTTTTTAATATAGTAGAATAAATAAATATAAATCGTCGCGTCACTTTTTCGTCGACAATTCCCACACTCATAATCGGAAATCGATATTTTTTATACCGTTTGCACACGTCGAACGCTCCTTGATATTATTATGATCACTACATGTTGTCGTGTACGAATAATATATTATATAGTGTATATGTTCACAGTAGTGAAAGACAGAATAAGACCACTCGAGATATAACCAAAACCATATAATCTCTCTTTCTCTCTCCTCTCTTCATGCATATAAATGTGAAATACTATATACGTTCATATTTAGTATCAGCTACTGAAATGAGGCGGCGGAGTTTTTTAAACTATTTTATTATATAGAGTAACGATTGCAAAATTATGTATATCTCATTGCAAGGATTGACGTTCAATAATAAAACTATCGTATATTATTATTGGAAATTACAAAATGAAAAACCGTACATTATAATATACATACATCAATTTATTTAAACACGTCCCACGTTTATATTTCCATTGGAAAATAATCACATTATCGTGCACCTAATTAAACCGAATACAATTGTAATAACGATGATTGTAGTAACAATAAGCTGCGATTAATTCTTAAACGTACAAAAAAATTATTTCTTCTCAAATGATTTATTATTTCAATAGGAAATCGATTTAATTATATTATAATTTCTTAATAAAACTCCCTGCTCTCAAGCATTTGTAGAGTATGTCAACCGAAAACAATTGTTGTGCTATAAATATTTTCTTTAAACCCGAGGTATACAAATATTTTTCTAACGAATACAGTCCTAATTTATGATATTATACGTAAATATATAATATAGCCTAACATCATGTGGTACCGAATTGTTGTGCGTATTGCGGCGAAGGGGAGAATGTCATTTAACTATATGTTAGGTAAGTATAAGTGTATACATTACAAAGTATTTTTTTACAAAATATATATATAATGTACTTACAAATCCGTGTTTGTCCGATATGTTGTTGGTGAGCTTTAGCTTGTGAAACGACACGACTTTCTGCATCCACTGTTCGCCGGTCGACGGGGAGTCAGGATGTATGTACATTCGTTTGGGCATTTCCGGATCCGCTTTTCCGGCTACCATCCATCGGCTAAATAACGATTAAAATACACACGAATGTTATTAACGGAACCATTGTATACATTTGGCGGTGTGGGATATTTCAAATCATTGATCATTTATTTAGGTAATAAAATAATAGAAAAATTTAGTCATGCAAAAAAAGCTATAGATAGAAAAAGTAAATAAAGAAATAATAATGTTACAAAACGTATGAACTACTTGTAGTATATAAATTTAAAAAAAAAAAATATGCATTCGTGAAAAAAATATATTTGGCTAAAAGCTTGAAAAAAAAAGAAATTATAAAGCCTTATTAATTTTAGATGTGCACGCGTATGCAAGTGTAATATATATATATATATATATATATATATATATATATATATATATATATATATATTGAGCTGGATCAACCCACACATGGCTTATCAACCAAATGTACTTGGTAAAATGAAATAATAAATTAAGTTGTCAAGTAAAATAGGAAGCTCAAATCAACTTCACAAAAAGGCCATAATGGAAATCGTACGAGTGATTATGTATGATTAATATATCTAAAGAATTATATTTTAATTTAAGAAAAAATTCGTGTCACTACGCTCACAAACCTATATTTCAATGAAAACCAAAAGAATTATAATACATACATATATAAATACGTATTGTACATATATAATTTATAATACTTTAATTTTATGTAGTTTTGCTTTTACGTATATGTATGTATGTATGTACAACATTGATGGTAAAAGCAAAACTACATTACATTTATATATATATATATATATATATATATATTTATATATAAATATGTACATCGCATTACATAATGTATCTAAAAAATTAGTCATTTGATTGAAATTTGTTTACTTTTTGTACCTGTTGTGGAACTTATAGCGACAGTCATCGGCAGCCACGATGTCCATTAGTAGTATGTATTTGGCCTTTTTGTCAAGCCCCATTACTCGGACTTTGTAAGCGGGGAACATCCGCCTAATTAAACAAAACAAAAATAGAAACTAAAATACGAGAAAAACAACATAGGTACGGGCTTACACATATAATAATAATAATAATAATAATAATAATAATTAGTCAAGAATAGCGTATATTCATAGTATAGGGCATTGGGAGGGGAGGGGGTTGGTCTGCAGCTCAGCTCATATATAATATATTATAAATAATACTACTACACAGGTAAAAGACCGATTCGACTAGTAATGTTGGATATGCGTCCATATGTTATATACCTGTTGTGGAACTTATACCGGTAGTCGTCCGACGCCACAATGTCCAGTAGCAAGATGTACTTGGTTTTTGTGTCCAGACCATTCACCCGCAACCTCATCTGCGGGAACATTTGCCTGCAGACAATATTTTCGAATATTTTTTTTTCGTTCAATTAGACAACTGCAATGCATAAAACTATCCCGTGCACTCGACGTTTACAAAATAATACAAACGCATTATTGCGCATGTAGCTGGTATGATACGTGTGCAACACACGCGTACATCGTGTACGCATACAAGGCTAGGTTTTAAACGCACACACGTACACGATGAGTGTATCGTTCAATTTGGACAGACGTTAATACATCAACCTATATGTATATAATATTTATGTAGCTACTTGCCGGCGAAAACCAATACGTAACTTACATGTACATATAGCTGTTACATTATAGGTGTACACAATGCACGCGCTCGGAGATACTAATACGTTTGGCTTAACTATATGTATATATATATATATATATAATATCGTATATAGTTCCCGTCCCTCTAACAACATCATAATCGGAAATCCTTCTCCTGCCGCCTGAGCCTGCCACTGCTCCTCCTCGCCGTCCTAGTCACCCGAAAAATAATATATATAAAAATACCATCTGCTGCCATCGTACGTACACATCACACTGCCCCCCGGACCCTATTAAACGGCGGCAGCCATCTTTAATCGTCACAATAGGATGAGTGCATGATATCTCGCACTTTATTATTACGGTAAGTACGCTTCATCGCTCGCCCTTTTTCACACCACCCCCCGCACACACGTTACACACATATAGAATCCATTATTCGCGAGCGCCCGTTCCATTATACGTACACCACGCGGTACATTTTATAAATTTCAACCCTTATAATAAATAATATATATATATATATATATATATATATATATATATGTACGAGCGTGTGTATTAATATTAGTCGAGAAAACCGGCTGTGGTAGTGCACTATCAGGGAGGGGGTAACGGGGGCGCGCAAAGTAGGGCGTGTTTTGTGGACGAAATTCAAAGTCCGGAAGTAAACTTAACCGAATTCGATCGGTCACAGGGGTGCGTATTTCTCCATAGAAATATATTGTATTCGAAAAGAAATAATATATATATAAAATCGTTGCGAAGGAAATATGATAGGTTTTAAGTTTATTTCTATATTTTTTTTTTCAAACCAATAATACATGTTATCGCGTACTATTGAAAAAAATCCGAACGGACAATAAAAAATGTATACGTGGTTTTTATGTGGGTGAAGTAAAAAAAAAAAATAAATATAATTTGTTCCCATTATTTCGCTGTCGATCCATTGTGTATGCGTACTGATTTTAAAGCCGTATGATATCATTTTAAAACGCTTAACCTACACTCTCTACGACAAAATCATGAAATAAATATATTTATAATATGAGTGTTTTTTTTTTGTTAAAACTAGTGTGTTTTTAAAAGATCCCTGAGTATTTATTCATTTTATACACAAAAAGAAACACTTTAAAGTATAAATACTTTATGCACGATGATGTATTTGAATTAAGTCATTAAATTGTAAAAGGAAAAATGCGTCGTGTAAAATTGTAAACTGAACAAATATAACCCTTCTAACATAAATGATAGTTACACCAATCATAGAGTATATTATTATTTTGTACATAATTAGTATTATTATATCAATTGCTTTGAAGATTTGATTTCTACCTTATTGGCCGAGAAACTCATCAGTGTGTTAAAATTAAAGTAGAAATTGAAAAATGAATCGAACAGAACTATTATTATTAAACGAGTATAAATGAGTGCGTACTTAATAAACGGTCAACTTTATGTATAATAGAACTTAACTACGTTGTGAAATGTTGGAGGTATATGGGGGAAATTTATTTTTTATTTTTTGTTATATTCAAAATAGCCCACGGAAGTATCGGCCATTGCATCATTGGCCTGTCTAAATGTTACTCAATAATTTTGATGATACGATACATACGCATTTGATAATTTGACAGAATTCTCGACAGTTTTTGAGTGATGCGGAAATATGTTTCGGGGGAAAGTTGTAAGTTGTAAGTCTATTGAACACGTCATAAATAACTGTTAATTTCCTCCGATTTTTTGTTCAGAAAATCCTAAGACGCGTCAAAAAAAAAAAAAAAAAAAACCAAAAAGACAACGCGCAACAAGCAAAGTGTTCAGGATTTTTTTTGTTTTATCAGCAACAGTCGATCAACAGACGAAACAAGACAGTCCGTGGAACCGGGAAAAAACGAACGACTACGACTAGACGATTAAACGCACGTGCAGAAAATGGTTCCATCACTTCAATCTACTTTTTTCGGTTTATTGACGGGCAAAGATCGCAGTCGGACCGAAAGACCCTGCACGTTGTAGGCACGCCGCTATCCGTGTGTTTTATTCCGCTATCCGTGTGTTTTATTCGGCGCGATGTTCACACGGCGCCTAAAACCCCGTAGACCGAACATAAATATGATATAAAAGGCGGCGGCGCGAAAGTGTTATTCTGTGTCCGCGTGGTATTGTGCACCGTGGTGCGCACGCACGCTGCGGGCGGCTCGGCTCGGCGCGACGGTGGCGGTTGAGGTGATGTCGACGACACGGTCGATTGGACAAAGAAGAAGGTGTTTCTCTTCCTATTGTGCGTAATGGGTTGCTACTATACACGCGGTGCACACCAAGACACGCATAATAATAAACACTCGTAAGAATACACGCACACTAGAGCGCATAATGTAAAATCCGAGTACAATATAAGGCGCGCGCGTTGTACTTTCGTCGTTGTTGTTGCCGGCAACCTAATGTACCGTGTAAACACTGCGACGACGACGCGCACCCGAAAAATAAAACACTTTGTAAACGGACCTGTGTATACATATGAATAGTAATGTATACAGATTTTAATATCCCTGTGCGCGCGTTGCTGTTTCACGCCCACGGAAGTATTGACGAGTATGATTTTATTTTTCCACCTCACGGGGAGAGGCTATTTTACACGACGACGATGTGCACCTATCTGCAGTACCGCGGTACACCGCCTCGGCGTTTCTCTACGGCGATCTCTCGTCTGCGTCAGACGAATTAATTTTTTTCTTATAATGAAGAAAAGCAGTACCAACAAATTAAATGTAAATCACGTGGCTATGCATGCGTCTCGTACGCTGCCTCGCGATAGGATTAAATACGGAATCAAAAAATGAAAATAACAATCGTCGGGTTGTGATAATCGAAATTCGACAACGACGACGCTTATAAAATATATATATACGTATA
The DNA here is from genome assembly GCA_034509805.1 of Sipha maydis. NCBI lineage: Eukaryota > Metazoa > Arthropoda > Insecta > Hemiptera > Aphididae > Sipha > Sipha maydis. Next base: position 47,003 of record JASXSY010002077.1, read on the forward strand.
TATGTACGTATATAAATGAGTGTACGCGTATATAATATAAAAACGATTTCGGTAAAACGACGCGTCGTGTGTATGTACAAGTGTATATAAATATATATGTATATAATACGAGTACTCGCGTACGGATGGTTAGCGATATGATTGATAGTGGTGTGCCCGGGCAGCGGGTGGTGGCGCCAGCAGTAAAAACAAACATACCCCGCGGGCCAAGGAAAGAAAAAAAAAACTCGTGTCCGCCCATCTTCGTCGTCGTAAAATATAATATATATAAAATAGAGACGGATGCGGCGCGCGCGCGCGCCCGAGCGAGACCGAAGATCCGAAAAATATTCCAGTTAATTTTTACCTTCTCTCGTCACTTTTTGATTTATAAACGCTTTGTTGGTCCGTACAGCAGTAGTGCGTTGGTTATTTTATTTTATTTTTTATAGTCGTCACCGACGACCGACCGGTCGACCCGGTCGACAACGACGCGCCGAATTTTTAATAAACCATTTGTATAATGTGTGGTATAAAAAAAAAAGAAAGAAAAAATGGGACCGAACCGATGTACATGCGCGAGTAGACGTCGTATATTTTCTCTGTACTTTGTATACACATTTGTATATTCAAAGGTATAAACAAGACGGCGACAAGCATTTCACGTGCAATAGTGCGCATTCATTATTGTAGTTGCGTAAAACTATTTAGCATTGGACGCGTCACCACGTTGCACGATAACAGTGCACGCAGGATTTTTTCGTCGAAATAGTGGAAGAGGGGTGATCATGATCATATTCTCTAAAAGGCCTTGAAAAAACTTTTATCGGTACATTTGTAAGTAGATTATAGATAATACATGAAATATTATATTTCACTTTCAATTTAATTTTATTAATTGTTTAAATAATATTAATGAAGGGAGGAACTCTTTTACCTCTCTGCAGCAATAGCAGTTATATTACGATATTAGAGATTCATTAGAATCTTATACACGATTGACTGAACAATATATGTAGTTGGTTGAATATTTTCTTGTGCATAAATGGACGTGGGGGTTATATGTGTAAGCATATTACATACACATATTTTATATAAACGACAAAAATATGTACATGTTTACGATATCTATCGTACGTATAGATAAAAAATTAATAATTTAATTACTGCACATGCGATTACATCTCAAGAAACGGTTACGAAGTATTACTTTGATATTTCAAATTTAATTAGTTCTATCAACATTTTAAACCTACTCTATTATGAATTATGGTGTAGTATATGCACACTGTGCATTGCACAGTTATATATACCTACACCCATTCCATTTATATATATTACGAACAATATACACATTACTTGGGCAATTTGAACCTCAAATAGAAATATTAATAATATTTATTATTATAAATGTACAATATTTTACTAATAATTTATCATTAATTTTTTATAATACAGATCGAAGTATAAAATATTATTACATTATTTTTTTATTAATTTTTTATCCTTTTTTATCTTGTGTCGATAGAATCAGACAACAATATATGAACAATAATTGATATATACGATTATTGATATACGATATATATACGATTATTATTTGATATTGCCGACTCCAAATAGTTGGGAGGAAGGCGAGGCAGAAGAAGAAGAAGAATAATTATTGATATTTACAATTCACCAGTCGAATTTTCAATATTTTTTTTTGTTTAATAATTATTTATTTATAATCGCGGTTCAAATTACCTGGGCAGGACCAAATTGCTAGAGTTATGTGTACATTTCCCAATATTCTATATTTCCCGTAATATATATATATACGATAAACAGAAAACAGTCAGCAACGAATTTGTGGATCGGACTGCATAATTAGGTGAATATAATCATGCGTAATGTATATTTATTTACGTGTACATCCAACGATATTTCCACATCATTGGGTATAATCTGTCGGTGGCGCTTGTACATTAAATGATCGTTAAATACTGTTTCTCGTATTCTCAGAATACATCTATTACTGTTTTACATATAAATAATATCGCCTGTAAACAATAAAATTGCTGTTTGTTACAATTCGTCAGAAATGCCGATTATTTTAATTAATATAGATAGAAAAAATATCCTGGGAAAAAATTCCACTAGAGACTCAATAATTAACAGCGATAATCGGTACGCGGAAATATGAATAAACCATGCATAACAATTTTACTTTTAATGTCTACAAGGTCAGTTTAACGTTTTAAACGACAATCGACGACCATTAATTGGTTTATCAACATGCACGAGAAACGGGAATGTAAAATCCGTACGATTTTTCATTTCTTTTTTCACGAGATCACAGTGGGTGAAAACTGCTTATATATATATATATTAACGTTAACAAAATTACACTACATCGTTTAGTATAAACTCGTCGATGGGAATAATTATAATATTGTATACAATGCATTTTCACGAGAGAAAAAAAAGCGGTATAAAGAAATAAAAAATCAAGACGTGTATAGTGGATCGTGAAAAAAGAAAAACGAAAAAAATAAACAATGTACGAAAAACGTGTTGTGCTTTTCTTTTAACGTTGCAGTCTTTTGAGGTGTCGACCAAAAACGATGAGGCGAAATGTGAAGTATACAAAGTACAAAACACGCACACGTAAACAGAAAACACGCTGTTTATAAATGTATAGGTATACACGAAGATACAAAAAAAAATAAAAGAGAAAAAGAGTTATATACACCCGGTGAGAGGGTGCAGAAATGAAGGCTTATGCCGCGCGCCGCTGCCACTATCCTGCTTTATTATCATACTACAGCGTATTGTATATATACGTATTATAATATATATATACTAAAGTAGCAGTGTGTATAATACACGTCAAAAGGATATTATTATTATACAACGCGGGTCGTTCCGCAGTCGCGAGGCTAACCTAACGCGCGGGGATGTGCTCTTGTATACTGCCGTTATAATGGGATTCGAAAATTAGCCTGGTGTGAACATTTTCTAAAGGACACTCACGAAAAAGGATGAACAAACCTGACCGAAGGCGAAGGAGGGGTCGTTGTGCGGGCAGATTGAGAGGAAGGGTAAGCGGATGCGACGCGACGGCGATGTCACGCCGGAGAGAAACTCTTCCGGAAAAACGAGCACTTTTCCATATTTTCCCCACGTCACCGCCACCGGCCGAGTGGCGGACCTAAAGAACGCCGAGGATGTATGGTGATACTCGACGGCTGAGAGAGGTTGAGAGAAAGAGAGAGAGAGAAAGAAAGGTCGAGGAGAGTCCTTTGTGCTCGGCTTATTACGGTCCGGCGAATAAACTCTCCGGGAAAATGCAGATTTCTACCATATATTATACACTCATTTACGCATATATATATAGAAGTATACAATTTTAGGCTCTACGATATAGAGAGAACTTTGTAACTGCAGTGTTATATGGTTATTATGTTTAATGTGTTATTTTTCGCAAAAATTGTATATAAAAACATGCATATATAATGTGCACTGTATATAGTACATAAACGCAAGTTTAAAACGCCTTATACCCACGTTGTATGAATCCATTCGTCAGTTACGAGTACATAGGTACAATTATCGACATAAAGATAATAAATTATATTCATAATAGCCGTAGTACCCAATCAAAACATGAGTACTTAGAATAGATTTATATTAGTCATTATAAATTTTTTTTACTTATCGATATTTTCAGTCTAAATAGGTTTTTACACGTAAGCGTATATAACTTACCAAATTAATTTTAAATTGTATGTGAAATAATAGTTTATAACGCGACTAATCCGAAACAATTGCAACGTGACGTGTACGGCAAACGGTGCCGCTACCAATAAGAAATGCGCTCGCAAAACGTGCGCAACGTTCTCCACCACGAACACTAGCAGTTATAGCTATCGTCCGTTGCTACCCGATAGACCAGAACAACTTTGATATTTTATTATATTATACTATACAGTGATATTTTTATTTTGCTAAGCGTAAGGTTAAAATTTTACATTTTTAATTTTTATTAAATAATTACAAATATTATATTACACAATTAGATTTATTATTTTCATTTGAAATTCAAAATTCAATTGATATTTTAAAAAAAATTTAAACTGAAATACCCTCTGAAAAATTAAATTATTGGGTATTAGTTCTATTAGGCATCTTTTGTACATGCGTCAAACTTTAATCGCAAATAACCTGCAAGTTTAATTAAATTTGTAATAATGCATCTGTCGTAATACCGTCCGTGCTCGAGTGATATTATTTGCTTTTTGTTATACGTACGTCATGAAAATATATTATGGACGGAAAAAACCAACTAGTATTATACAACTGCACCCCATAAAGCAACCACAGAAGTACACGCGATTAATGGTGGGGAAAAATATGTAACACAGAGACGTCATCAAACCGCTTGTTGCAAAATATTTCTGGAAATTGATATCACGAAACGACATCGAACCAAGTGAAAATTATAATTAATAATATGTTATGTGTGAAATATGTTTTGTATACACGTGTACAATACTTTATATATTTATATATAAATATATAATGTCTAAACTCGACGCGTGATGATCTCGTTGACGCTCTTAACACCATCGTTTTGACATTTCAACTATATGCCAGTAAAATAAGTGGCGACGCGAGTACTTGAAAATCCTGCAGAAAAGAGGAAACTTGTAAAGTGCGTACGTATATGCGGTGACAGCGACGCCTGGGACATAGTTTATATATATGTACATACACGGACAAATCGTATTATTTTTTCTAATTACTACTATCATCATAATCCGTTTTTTATATCATAAAGTTCTTTTGTCCAATTAACTATACATGTATGTGTACTGTATACGTACTATAAACTACATAAGACGTAACAACACACGCTTATATTTTATAACCGTATAAATATAAAACCTGCATCTAAATATTTTTATCACACGTGACTTAGTCAATATACATTTATAAAAATATAAACTGCATAACCTCAAGCGTTAAATAAATGTAATAATATTCAAATTTATAATATACATCGTTTCGATTTATTAACAATTGTTTATTTGTTTTTGTTGTATACACAATACAGTATTTTGTGCAAGCTAATTACTTTTTTGTTTTGCAGGCTTCGTAAATCAGCGTTGTATAAAAGCCGATTGAACTTTCGATTAATTAATCGCGAATAACAGCATCTCAAGTTTTCGACGCGGTTTTGAATAAGTTTATCCCATCAAAGAAAAAAGCGTGTTCTGGTCTATATACTTTTGGATTACGGGTAAAAAATTTAGATTTTGTTTCAATATTATTCGTATTATTATTGAAATGAACAAATTAACACACTATAGTATTTATATATACATCATTATATGAAAAATTGATAAAGTATTAAGTCTACACGTTTATAGCAGTTATAAATAAGTATAAATACGCATTACGAGTATCTGCTGGTCTGCAATATTGTAATTTTACGCTTTTCGTGGAAACATGAATACCTAATAAATACTATATCGTGTGTGTATATGTAAATACACGAGGTCTATTAAATAATACATTAATATTAAAATCGCGGGATACTTCAGACGATTTTAATTATTAACGTGTTTGGCGCATATTGATTATGCAAATATCAATCATATACTCAGACATATACTATTACCTACGTTTCGAATATATTTTTAATACCTATATATACATATTTTTAAACGCCGTCCGCGATACCTCGGTACGCATGCACAAAGAGAACATTTATTTATCGGAAGGAAACTTGTACGTAAGAAAGAAAAATAAATCGATAAAAACGTGACGACTCGTAAATAATAATATAAAGTTATGGTTTTTTTGTACGCTCTTAATTTATAGGATATACCACGTATAAAATAAATATAATAACGATATCCTATTCACAGCTTTAATCGGAATAAATCAACAATTAAACTCGTCATATTTGTTCGAATATGTATATAATAGATATAGGTATACTTCAACTTCTATATGTTTTTGATTGTACACGATTGCGTTCAAATACACTGTTGAATAATTAGAAAATCACTATTAGATTCATTGATAATAATTAAAATTCAAATTCTATTGATTGGTATGGTCATGGATTAATAATTATGTTGTATAAAAAATAAAATTTATTTTTATGTATATCAATTGGGAATGCTATTCCAGAGATTTTATATACCGACAAAACTTTTATGGAATTCAAAAAATGAGCGTGAAATCAACACATGAGCATTGAATACGTACATATTATATAGGATTGAAAGATATTTACAGTATTTTAATGAATATATAAAGATAATTCGTGCATTTTTAATAATCAAGGCAAAAGTGTATATATAACTATAACTATAGTTTTGTATGCATGTATCTCATGGGATGGACTATTTGATAGTCAAAACTTTTTACTACAACCACGGAATCTAATTGCTCTTTCGACTTTCATTTTAGAACTTTAAAATACATTATCTTTAGTAAATAACAATTAGTCCATACATGCACCAGTATTACTCGTATGATTGTAATTCGTCGTGTACGGAACGGAAATGTAACATACATGTACAACACTATGTCTACTAAAAAATAATAATATTATAGTGTTACACTACAGTAGGTGTTGATAGAATTGTATGTTTTACGCGTGAGTATGTATAGTTATTTACTAACGTACACACTACGACCAGCAACGGTTTGAAAATCAGACTTTTCGAACTTGTATTGCTCATCCTCGCACTTGCGATCAACAACGAAAACAAAACTTAAAACTGCGCAAGCAAACAGGTTTTATATCCCGGCGTCGTGGCGAATTCCGTCGGGCCACTGCTTGCACGGAGTGCAGTCGTGTACACGCGAACGCGATCGAAAAACTAAATTTTCGAAATAGATAAACTAAAAATAGATAAACTAAATTTTCGAAATAGATAGGTACCGGTACGTACGTACCCGGTGAAACGTTTGAAAGCGCAAACCGATTCGAACGTGTACGTGCGATGCGCATATGAAATTGGAATATAAATGTACAGCAGATGGTGGCCGCGGCCCCGAAGAACTGCGAGGGGCGAGGGGATCGGAGGAGAAAAAAAAAATATATACACAAATGGTAAAAAATACACCCGAAAAAGTAAATAGATAGGTACGACAAAGAGCTCGGGGCGACGCGATATCAAATATTACGTACATGTACGTATGGCCATACCGTATAAAATATAGTACGTACGTATGTACCTATACATTATGATTTATATATTGTTTATTTTCGCACACACACACACACACACGAGCACACACTTCCATGTAGTGGACACGCCCCTTCGACGTGGGTCCGTTGATGGAATAATTAAGCCCTCCCATGAAGAGCCGATACGGGAATGGCCGGGAAGGGTGGGCGGCGGGCGGGAGGACTACGGCCACCAAAGACTATAATACGTCGTCGTGTGTGAATGTGTGGTGTATGTGTGTGTGTGTGTGTGTGTGTGTGTGTGTGTGTGCGCGCGCGCGCGCGCGCGTCTCCGGCCCGAGAGTGAGGAACGACGAAAATAATGAAATATAATAAGTGCGCGGCGGCGGTAAACTGGTTGCCGTGAGCGAGCGCTCAGTGGTGTGCAAAAAAGCGTACGGCCGCCGCGGACGAGACGGGCGCGCGCGCTCGGTTTCCGTCTGAGAACCACTACACAGAACAGTACGCGTACCATGTACACGTCGTCGTCGTCGTCGCTGGCGCACTATTTACTCTTCAGCGTCGACGACGGGATAACGAGCTACGATCGCCCGCCCGGTCGCGTACGGTACCCTATCATTAGCGTTTTTTTTTTTTTTTCATTTTTTCTCTTTGATGGATGTTATAATTACCGGGTCTCTCGCCTTCGCCCTGTTTGTTTTTGGTTTACACCATCCACATACACACACACACACACACGTACACACTAACAAGACACGTCTTGATTGTCCGTCTCTCTCTCTCCTCTCATTCTATGTTTTTCGAGTGCTCGCGCGAACGTACGAGCACACCTAACACGGAGGTATTACATTATTACATACAATTATAATAACGATAAAAAAAAAAAAATTCCACGAGACCAAATATTAAAAGCGCTTCGTCGTTATGTGTGCTAGTGTGTAGCATGTATAGACATACGCTAGACGTGAGAGAACGGTTTAAAAACTACACGTGTATAGTGAACCGCAAGGAGAGGCGGGGAGTCAAGGGGCGGGAGGGGAGAAAAAATCACTTTTACCGATCGATACGCGCGATAGTCGTCGCCTCACGAACAACGAGGCGCCTGGCCGCCGCCGTCGTCGCCGCTGCCAACCGACCATATGTGGTGGTGTATAATATCAAATACTGGACGCGTTGCGGTTTTTTTTTCCTCTCGTGAATATATTTTTCCCTCGATTAAACTTTTCGAAAGCCTTTAAATACAACATGTTATGACGCCGGCGCGATACACTCTCATCATATTATATATGCCTAAAGTGTATTATTATTGTCTTAGGTTTCTCGTGTATAGGTTAGATATACCGCGCGCAATGACGCGTTATTACCGGGAATTATTTGTATTAACACTTATTGTTTTCGTTTTTACATTGCGAACACGTTGCCTCATTGCAGCTCGGCAGCTGCCTTTATATAATAATATAATATAATAATACACAGGCATGCGCAGTACTTAACCGCCGTGTCGTGGGGCGAGGTGTTTGCAATGATGACATTGCGCGCATGCTACAACTCCGACGATGGACGATTACGAAATAAAACATTATATTATGCTTCAGATTGGTTATACAAAGCTGCGGCCTGCAAGCCGTTTTTTAATGCACTCTCATAGGTGTCATACTGCAGCAGTAGTCGTATGATTTCCGAAACCAAGGAAAACTAATATCTACAGTTTTTGTTATCAAATGTTGCGGGGCGGGGCGCGAGTGGATTTAGGGCAGAATAATGCAAGTAGGATTGACTATGTATACAGAATATTATAAGGAAACGAACATGACATTGCATTTCACCCCAAATGGCCAAATCGTTACTATGTTTCCCCTTCTATGAAAAAGAAAAGTGGGTTTCTGCGTCGCACACTATATATATATATATATAATGTACAAACATCGAAAATACAAGTAATATCGCTTAGTAAAAAAATAAAACAATCGACTACCGCACGTCATCAATTTGTTTTCATCTAATCATATGCATACTCGTATCTGTTATTTATTGGCATTCTTATTATCAAGAAATCGAACGAACGTCGAATAAAAAGCTTTTCGAAAGGGCAACGTTAGTTTGTATTTTTAATTTATTTTTATTTTTTTATTTTATTTTTTTAGTAATGAAACAGTACATTCGTAGTCAAAAAATGTATTATTATTTACAATGATAATGATGATTGTACGGCGCTCGATGTGTGGCAATGGGATTTTATCGAGTTATCGCACATCGTACATATAAAGTATATTATATATATATATATATATATATATATATATATATATATATATATATATATATATATATATATATTGTATAGGTACTGTGTGCGATACACACGTATTTATTACACTACATTATACAACAGCTAACAACGATCAACAATAATAATAATGATGCATAATATACGACCCAAGGCGATATTCGATTCGATTCCATCTTCACACTGCACGCGCACATTTCGTCCTTTATAAATAATATTATACACACATAATAAACCTACAACGATAAAACATATGCGCACTGCGTAGGCACGTATATGGCAATTATATATAGATACATTATTTGCCGCTGTACATTACACACACACACACATACACACATAAGCACATACAATATATACCGATTTCAATCTAGTCAATTGCTCTAATTGCGCGCGACCACACAAACGCCGCCGCCTTGCGCTCACGCTATTATTTAATCACGTCCAATTTTCCGTTTCCCTTCCGCCCGCCAGTCATTCATGCGCCCGGCCGCCCGCCCACCCGTGCCGTTATAGCCGAGCTTCCTCGGCCCGACAAGAGTCCTGTCGCGTATATACACACGCGTGAGGTACTCTGTTTACCACCTCACCGCCGCTCGAGTTGTGCCACGTCCTGAGTTCTACGGTTTATATCTGTATATGTGTTTTAATAAGTACTCGTATATTGGCGATGCGATGATAATAAAAAAATAATTAAATGTATGCATTATGAAGCGAAAACTATTACGTGGCCATGTATTTAAAGAATATCGTCATGTTCTCGCGATGATTTTCTTCTTTATGATTATTATCATTATTGTACTATTGTCGGCGGCCGCGCACTATACTTACGATTGCACATTGTGTACGATTATATGGTTATTCATATTTATACACATCAACATACCCGCATCGCGTTGTAGCGCGAAAAAACATAATCCTGAATAATAGATACAATTTTAACGCGGAAGTAGCTAAAAAATCGATACGCTCGTAT